>JAULCF010242222.1:0-12104 GCA_032361265.1 Devaleraea mollis | reverse complement strand
CTAATATTCCAGATATCGATCTTCTTGTATCTGTATCTGCGGCATAATCTGAATCCGTGTAGCATTCCATGTCAAGTGGACCCTTATGATCATACGTTAATCCGTCATTTTTTCTGCTTGACAGATACCTTAGTATCGGTTTGATCGCCTCCATATGTCTCTCACACGGATCATGTAAAAGCCTGCCAAAATCCCCACAATATAAGCAAATCCAGGGTGCGTTGTGTCAGAAATAAATCGTAGGGTTCCTACTACACTTTGATGATGTAAATGCCTGCCTAAAATCCCCACAATATAAGCTAATCCAGGGTGCGCTGTGTCAGCAATAAATCGTAGGGTTCCTACTACACTTTGATGATGTAAATGCGTAGGGTTCCTACTGCACTTTGATATTTCTTAACATCCACTTTGTTTTCATTGGCTTTCCGTTAAGACAAATCAGCCGATTTGACATATGGCACACTTGCAGAGTTAGCGCCATCCATTTCTTTTTCCTTCAATAAATTCGTTATTATCATTGGGTTAGAGAGGTGTAATCCTCCTGTTGCCAACTTCGTGATTTTCAAACCTACATGCTGGAAGCTGTGTGGCGGTCCATTTTCTGTTTTACCGTTGAATTTTTCGATTGCCTCATTTTGCGACAGTGTTTTTCTGTAATTTTCCAAGCATCTTTCATAGGTTTGGCTAATTTTTCCAATGTTTCGAGATTTTTTGCCGTGACTAAAAAATCGTCGTTGTTTGTTTCCATTCTAGCAATTCCACTGTCCGTATCTATCCAATACATGGATGGCTCAGCCATGACCTTGTTCCACCCCCAAGATTTTAACCAAAAATCTCTCCAAGTGTCCCATTGTTGATTTGCTGCTGGGTTCCCTTGCATTGTACGTCTCATTACACAGATTTTGCCAGGTTCTTTGAAACTGCCATCTGATCTTGGTGGTTGTGTCATGGTGACAAGAATATTTGGATCATTCGGCGCTCTCATACAGGCACCCGGAATGTCATAACTTTGTATGACGTGTCCTTCTGACACTGCGGCGGCGAGCAATAATCTTCTTGCTGCCTGACTGGGCATATGAGAAGCTGTTCTGGTTTGATCAAAATGTTGTCCAGGCTTCATTATATCACCTCTGATGGCACACCTTGCCTTGTGCTTCTCTATACCCCCGAACTGATTTGTCTTCGCCTTGTAGGTCATGGTGAAAGGGACGGGTTTATCTGACGGCAAAGCATTTTCATACACCCAGGTACGTAATTCAGTGTCATGGCGTGCTAATTCAGCATCATGTCCAGCCGCCCATTCCTTGAAATATGGCCTTGCCCTTGCTTCTGCAATACTTCTTGGTGCCTTTGAACTTGGTCTGACAATTCTCTTTCACTTTTCGGTTTTTATTTTCTCTTGCAGGTTTGCTATCTTCGCCTTGAGCGCGCTTCTCATATGAGGTTTTCGTGCTTCCTCAAATTCTTTGACTACATCACCTCCGTCTGTGCTCGGAAATGCTGCGGTGTCAGTCCTCGGTAACTGCATCTCACGCGCCACCATCACGAACATGTTTGTTCCAACTGCATCGGCGCCTAGCTCCTTCCTTTTTCTTGCGACCACTGTTTACATGCGTACTCTGGATGGACATGATCTACTTCCACCAACTGCTCTGCATTTGATTGCGACTCTTTTACTGCGTTGATATGCAGCCTTCTGATTATCGCTTGATTTTGGCAGATACTCGTGCTTTTGCTGATGGACCTGCTCTGGTGGCGTAGCGAAACGAACCTTTTTGGTTTTCTGAATGTGTGGTTGCTGGTTGACTACGTCTTTCTCACCATCGTGGTGTGCTTTCGTATCGCTTGTGATGTCCGGAACTTCTTCGTCCTGGCATATTTGACTCTTTATTTGCGTGCTGACTTGTTGCAAAATTAAGTCGTTTATTCTGCTTGTCGTGATCTTGCTCGACTTTGGGATCCAGACTTGATATACATCGTTGCTCAACTTTCGTAAGTAGCATGCATCTTCTGCTCTGGATTCCAACGTTTTCTTGGATTTGATTGCACTAACATTTTTTCCTTTCTTTCCCCATGTCTGGAAACAATTTGGACTTGTTATCTTTGCTCCGGGGCACTTGATCGCAATGTGTGCATTGGGATAGCCTGGAGTTTGTTCATCTTGGCGGTTGCCAAATAATTTCATTTATCTGCAGCATCAAGGACTGCATAAGACCACATATTTTTGGGCATATGTGTTGCAGCTTTCATGGCCGTTCGCGCTGAAGAAATTAATTGCCGGAATGTTCTTTCAGCAAATGCGTTTGATTAACTGGCATTGGGGGCCGTATGACTTGTTGCAGTTCCATTCTCGTCCAAAACCTTCCTCAGTTCTTTTGTATCCTGTTCCTTGGAACCATCAGTTTGCAACCGATTTGTCTTGAGGTCACAGAGTCGTTGTAATTTTGTCAACGAGCGAACGATTGCGTTCCCGGCGCCACCTTTTTTCTTCATTATCTGGACGTCTGACCAGCCAGAGCAAGCATCTACAAGTATTTTAATTTACTTGTTTCCTTCTGTGTCCGCTGGTGTTATGGGTCCTGTCGTGTCCGACGACACTGCTTCAAGGAGAGCATATCTATTTTGCTCATTTTGCTTGAAAGGGGGTCTGCGTGCCTTCCCGTCGCTGCAAGGCGGACAGGATTTATGGCTTTGCGTATTGCTGAGATTTTCCATGTGCCTCATATAATCTGGGAATTCCAAGCGGAACCATTCGACTATTTTGCTATGCGTGTGATTGAGTGTATCGCGAGCGTGTTTGTGACTTACTAACGGGGCCATTCTAGGTCCGTTCTTCTTCTTTGCCACTTTCCAATCACCAGATGTGTCTGAACCTTTTTTCGGTAAGTCAAGTTTAGCTCCAAGAACCTGATGACTATTAGGTTTAGTTAGCCTAGCTTGTAGTCTGTAGAGGTTGTCACTGCTTTTTGTCCCAATGATGATTCCGTCTGATAAGGCGCTTGAGGGGCCAAGCAATAAACGTTCGCCTTTTGTGAACAGTACCTTGTTTCCCTTAGCTGTTAGTTGAGATACAGCTATTAGATCTTCTCCAAAAGTAGGAGCTACAAGTGCAGATAAATGCACAGCCTTATCACCAATTGCTAGTGCAGTTTTGCCGGCGTGTGTTGTAAAGTATTTCTGTCCATTATCAGTTCGAAGTTGGGCTTTGTGAGTCATAGCATTGTTTATATTGTTCATCGACGTGCCAAATGTTGCACTTGCGCCAGAGTTTATTATACCAGTTGCTAAAGTATAACAGTCAAAGTCACCGGAAGCCTTGGCTTCCATATTTACAGAGTTTGCTTCTAGTGATAGCAAGTAATTCTGTAGAGCTGCGGCTTGTATGTCTAACTCTTCGTCGTCGTCAAAGATAATCTTTGAAGCTTCTTCCATCTCACTTACCTTAGTATGGGCCTCCTTGATTGCCAGCAACTTCTTCTGTGCCGCTACTGTGGCTTTAAGCTTCTGTACTTCGCTTGTATTGTTGTAACTCGGAGCTCCGCCTCCTGTCCTTTTGTCCTGCCTTGCCTTGCGCCGAGCGAGCCTTTCGTCTCTACCTTTGGGTCCTTGGTGTTTGGATTTTTGTCACAGTACTCATAGCTGTGAGCAGGTGCCCAAGACGGATGATCCTCTTTGCATTTGATTCCATTAAATCCTCCGGCCTTGTATCCACTGCGCTTGTTCTTGACTGCGTTTGCTGTATTAATTCCTTTGGTGTCTTCGATTTTTTTGATTAATATCAGCCCATCTTGAACACGTCTATCTTTGTTGCATGCTGTGGATCAGCCCACTTTTCCATGCGATAGTACTGGATTTCTTTTGTATGCTCGTCGCTGAAATTTTCTAAAAGTCGATTCATATGGGCTGGAGCTCTAGTTTCGTAGTGCTCAGCTTGTAGATCAATGTCTTTTAGCTCTTTCTGTATATCTTGCATAGCTATAACTTAGTCTTCAATATTAGCTGAATCAATGTATTGCACTTTCTTAAGGATTTCAAGACGCTTAGCGTTGCTATCAGGTTTAAGCGAATAAATGGTAGCGTATGTTTCCTTTGCGTTGATTTCCAAGACCACATTTTTCAAACTTTCACAAATCGTTTTATTGAAGAACATTTGGATGTTTTTCCCTTGATTCTTTTTGATTGCGTCGTCTCCAGGATTTTCAGTTAGCATTGCTTTGCAATTTTTTTCGGTAGTAACCTCAATGAGGTATACTTTCCAAGCATCGTAGTTTGACATCAGCGCATCCAAAGTTGGGCCGTCCGAGAACTTATTGAACCAAATTTCATTTGCAAGTCTCGCGTTTTCGTTTGCTTTAGCTTTTTCCATCATGCTGGGGCCACTTGCCCCTGATCCTGTTGCTGGTGATGGCAAGTCCATTGTAGGGTTTGGCACAAAAGTTTTAGTTCCGTTGCGAGTCAGTGCCATGTACTGCTAGCTTTGCTTCGGCTCTTGCTGATCTTGTCTACCAAGAGCGCTTGTATTGCGCTCTTGTGGCTCATAACCTATAAGGTAGATAATCGATGGTTTTATTCTGAGAGACTGCTGATTCTTAGGTCCTTATATAGGCCTGAATTACTCTCTTGAATTAAACCTAACCGACTCTAATCTAATTAGTGTTCCGTTGTTATGAACAGTAATTAGTCTACTGTAAGCTGAATGTAACAAAAGCAAACGGATGATTGGTTGCTGAACGGCACATTTTTAGAAAAAGTGTTAACGTTACTGACAGTTGCATAAAAGCTTCAACTATGAGCAATTTACTTCCGGTTTTGGCTAGAATGTAGAGGATAGTATGAGCTAAAACTGTGCGCAGTTTCAGTCGATTTACCAAATCGCAAATTCAGTGGATTCTATTACCATGCTCCATTTATTTAGTAAGTATAAATTTATATTTTTAAATACTTTAAAAAGTATAAATTTTATACTTCTTTCACAGATTAGCACTGGGCCATAGGCTATGGGCCATTGCCCATGGCCATTGCCCATGGCGCGCATTGATTCAGCAGCGTTGATATGCTGTGCGGAGTTCCACGCATCTTAGCGAAGCTCTAGTAAAATCAGAACTCGTGGAACTTTATGGATCGGATACGTATATACGCGTATACGTACGTATATACGTGACACGGCCACATATCATGACAAAGCTCCACATGCAATATAATAGTGGAACTCTTATACTCAGATGCCCATGTTGTTGTGGTTTGGCCATGGTTTGGTAATCGGTATGATAAGTAGTAGGTTGACCGAGTATACTAGCCCTGCTACTGAGTACAAGCATTCTCGAGTACGAGTATCAGGGTTTGGTAATAGCAGGCCTGTTTAATTTAGGCGTTCGCCTAGAGGCGCCGAAATTAGGAAAATTAGGCGCGAGTAAGCCTCATAAATCGCCACTTTTGTGGCATATGCCTAAATTAAGCTCCTTACAGTTGAAATCACTGTAATGTTGTATCTTTCAAGCACGCATGGACGTCTTGACCGCTTCTGAATGTAGGTGCACGTACGTTCAGAAGGGGTCAAGACGTCAATGCGTGCTTGAAACATTTAGACGTCTGAACGTACTCTGAAGAACATATTCAATAAAATATCTACCCCATGCGGCCGAGTTCCTCTTCTAAAAAAATGTTATTGAATAAGGAGTCAATCGCAACTTGAAGCTGCCTACCAAATTAAAAGCTGTCTTCCCATAATGACAACCTTATCAAAAGTCAAAGAAAGGGAACATACCGGAGTGAACAAGGAATCCATTAAAAGTTATATCTTCAGCTTTTCATTTTCTTTTGTGGCCTGCACTGCATCGCCCCACCCAGAGACAAGTTCGATAAGGACTCCTGTGTCATAATTTAATTACTCGGAAACAAAGATTCATGTTTTTAATCAAATAGCATTTGATTAATTATTAATTATTAAGGCCTTGGAGATTGGTTTTACAATTGGGTTGACGAAAAAGATTTCATACCCGTTCGTAGTTAGTCTACGATAGACATTCAATAAGTTGATTTAGTCTTTAGTTAGAGAGCAAGTGACTCAAAGCAGCTTGGTAGTATATATGCATAGCAAGACGTGCATCTAAATAAAAACTCACTCACGAGTTCTAGAAAACCTATTATGGTAGCTTGGGTGCTTTGTTAAAAAGAAACACCGGAAACGTTTGAACTGTCAAGAGAAAAGTTGTGAGCAAAGGTTGCCTCACAAAAGCAAAAATTGTGAGCAAAGGTTGTCCCACGAGAAACAAAAACAGAATTTGCCTATTAGGCATAGTAAGCGGCACTTGTCTCAAGAAAAATGTCTGGGGACGAAAATCAGATCAAATTTCCAAAGTACGCGTACTTCGGCACTTTGATCTGATTTCCGTCACTGCGGTGGAAAACGTGATGAAGATTTCCACCTGTGGACAATTCGCATGAAAGATATTTTTATAGGCAAGAACTGTTGGAACTCGGTTGTTGCTCTTGGTGAAACCGTCGAAGAACCAGAAACAAGTGAGAAACTTGCTAGAAAATCGAAGGCTGCCATGCTTTTAGTAAATTGTCTTGGAGACGGGCCACTTAGAGCCGTCATAACCGAAGAGACTGAAGACCCCCGGAAAATGTGGAGGAAGCTACAAGATAGGTATGCTTCAACGTCTGGAACAGATCACATTACCCTTTCTGGAAAACTGACCAACAAGATTCTTGAGCCATGTGGTAACATAGTTAATTTGATGAGTGAGTTGGATTAAATATACAACAGACTGAAGGCTATGAGCGAAAGTACATCAGATATATCTAAATCGAAAAACTGCTGGCCAGTCTGCCACAAGAATACAATAGCGTTGTGGCTGCCCTTAAGACCAGCCGGCTCGATTGTCCAATCCAACGAATCCAGATCCTGGCACGGACTTCATGACATCATGCAGGAAGAGCATGAACGATTCGCGATCCAAGAGGAAACAACCGTAAAACGGCCACAGGAAGCAGAGCCTTACATTCTAAAGAGGAGCGTGCTAACGTGATTTGTCATAAATGCGGCAAAAGGGTCACATCAAGAAAAAATGTTGGTCTAAAGATAGGACCGACAAAAACGAAACCAACGATTGAAAAGAAGAAAGAGAATCATCAAAAGAAAAGTAGAAGGCGAAGAAAGCCAAGGGTGGCAAAACGAAAGTCCTCATGACAAGGAAAGAGTTCCACCACGCACGTGGCAAACAAGTCAGTTTCATCATAGACTCAGGCGCCTCTCGTCATATGTTACATACTTCAGAAATTTTAACTGAGGTTAAAAGTGGCCCTGCGCATGAAATTTTCACCGCCAACGGATAAATTATAAAAGGTCATCTTTTTTGGAAACTTGGCTTGGCTCTGCACCTCCAGCAAGACGATTCCTCCGAATCGGTAAAGGTAGAGCTTACAGAAGTTCTAGTCGTAGGAGGACTCTCAGATAATTTGATATCAGTCGACGTCCTGTCTGAAAAAGGGATCAACTGCAACTTTACAAAGAAGAAAGTATATCTTAAGATAATTATCGACACGAATGAAAGAACTCAAAAGCTTGGCTACAGCGAAGCGCGCTCGGACGGACTTCGATATTTGGCTTGCCACTCCGCACTGAGATCAAAAGCTTTCTGCCATAAGCAATGGGACAAGTGATATGTCGGAAAATGTAGATGACTAGCATGAACGCCTAGGACACACGGCTAAATAATCTATTCGCGGATCGGCAAAGAAGGATCTGGTGCAAGGCGTCATAGTCATAGATGCGACCAAATCAACGAAAGGAATTGATTGTCAAATCTTTGCCGAAAAGAAAATGACGAGGGGACCTTGAATGCATTCAAAGGCAGCATTGATACGGCCAATGAATTTGGTGATGTAATTCATTCATATCTGACTGCGCCTTTACCTGCAACTAGAGGTGGAAAGAAGTGCATGGCCTCATTTATAGATGAGAAAACACGAACGCCTCACATAGAGCTCCTCGGGAAAAAAAGTAATACCACAAATGGTTTTATCGATTTTAAGCTCTACTTTTAAAAAGAGAATGGCTGCAGCATAAAGCAGTGAATTCTGACCAAGGAGGAGAGTATATTTGATTGAATAACAAGTTCCTCAAGAAGAACGGAATAAAACTTCTGTATTCTCAAGCCTATTGCCCAGAGGCTCATGGCATCGCCGAGCGTTTCAATCGTACCATTTTTGACATGGTACGCAGTATGCTGAACCAAAGTGGACTTCGCGAAGACATGTGGGGAGAATCGGCGACGTACGATGTGCAAATTCGCGATCGCTTGAGCACGAAGACGAAAGACGGAAAAGAAAACATCTCCCTACGAAAGGCGCACGGGTACAAAAGCCCCTTTGACCAAACTGCGTACATTCGGCTGTTGCGCAGTAGTGCACAAATCTTGAGCACAACGAAAATCCAAGGTCAACAGCAGAGGTTGGAAAGGAATATACCTCGGAACAACTCAAAATGATTTGTTTAACTTAAACTTGAAGGTAATAAATACTGGCAGTGGTGACGTACACTTGGCGCGGAGCGCCATCTTTGATGAAACAAATTTTCCTGCCAAGCATTTCAACTCAGATCTGGACTCAAGCAAAACTTCAGATCTGGACCTGTACACAAATTCAGATCCGGACTCAGATGCAGAATCCGATCTGGACTCGAACACAGACCCAGAAAACGTAGCGTCCAGATCCGAAATGTCGACATCAGAGTCGGACTTCATGCTCTCTGCTTCGGATTCAAGCGAGACCTCAGAAACACCAAGTGCGTCTGAAAAAGATGATCCTGATTACGAATCTGACGAGGAGCCTTCAAGAACAAACTCAGAATCCGGAGAAAAATCGGAACCGGAAGAAACGGAACTTCCAAAGGAAGAAGGCCCCAGGACTAGCGGGAGGATACATCAGGCTCCAGCAAGGTACCGCGCAAGTATACTAAGGTTCTTAAAGTTAAACAAAGGCACCACCAATCATCCTACAGTAAAGCAGGCAATAGAAGGTGATGAAGCTCCAAACTGGATGTCAGCTATGCAGGATGAGGTAGAGATGCTACAGGAGCGCAAAACTTGGACGCTTGTCTCCCGATCTGACGTGCAACATGGAAAGTAGGTGCTACCCTCAGACTTCAGATTAAAAAGAAATGGCTAGAAGGCGGAAGCGTAGACGTATTCAAGGCACGATCTGTGCGGGAGAGCACAAGCAAGTTTATGGTTCTGACTACGATGCCACGTACGCGCCGGTGATTGGCTTCGATATTGTACGGATACTACTCTCTATTGCTGCAAATGATGACTTAAAGATCGAGCATGTTGACATAAGAGGAGCTTTCTTCTATTGCGATATAGACACAAATGTATTTATGGAGCAGCCAAAAAGTTTCAAACAGGCACAGACGATGAGAATCTTGTTTGTCAACTACTGAAAGGCCTGTACGGCATCAAAAAAGGCAGCAAACTCTTCCCCGCAACGATTTCCGTAGACCTCATTGGAGCTGGCTTTGAGAAAATTCCTTCTTTACCATGCCTGTTTGTGCATCGCCTGCTCGGCATAATACTCGTCATTTATGTGGACGATGGAATGATCGCGTGCAAAACGCAAAAGGGAATCGACTACGCTAAGAAGGCCCTTCTAAGAGTGTACGAGAAAAAGGAGATGGGAGAAGCAGCATGGTTCCTCCGAGTAGGAACTAAGCATCTTGCTCAGGGAATTTCTATTACACAAAATGCGTTTATCGAGGAGACACTGGAGGAATTCAGTATGACTGACTGCCGTCCCGAAGTCACGCCCACGGAAATGGGTGCCGTCGAAAAACTAACAAGCAAGGATAAATGTTCAGTAGAAGACCAAGAGACGATGGCCAAACTACCCTATCGTAAAGCGGTCGGAAAGCTTCTATACATAAGTTCAAAGACGAGGCCGGATATCTGCGTCTCAGTCATTTTGGCTGCACGCCGAGTGGCTGACCCGCGAAAGGAAGATTGGGAAGGGGTGCTCTGCATCCTAAGGTACCTCAAGGGCACGAAGAACTTGGCACTCTTTAACAACAGAAAAGGGAATGTTGAGCTCGAGGACTACGCCGACGCAGACTTTGCTTCAACAGCGGACAGGCTTTCTGTCCCTGGCATGGCTTTGAAAATCAAGGATAGCGCTGTTTTAAACTACGGCTGCAACAAACAAACTTGCGTTGCGCTCAGCACAGGAGATGCTGAGCTTATGTCACAAAGCCAAACAGCCAGGGAGACCGTATACGTCAGAAAATTGCTAGAATTTATGGTGTATGGTCAAGTAAGTGCCACTGTTCTGTATCAGGACAACACGACCGCCATTAACTGGGCTGAAGAAAACAAGTACTCGCGGATGGCAAAGCACATCGACGTGTGATATCATTACACTACCGAGCAAATTCAGCTTGGAAAAATCAAACTCGAGTACCTATGTACGCTTGACATGCTCGCCAATATTTTGACAAAAATCCTCGCTGGCCCAGAGCTAAAGAATTTCAGAGAGATGTTGGGCTTAAAGGAGTTTTAAGCCTAAGTAGTGTCCATCAACTCAAAGGAAGGAGTGTCAGAATTTACTTACTCGGAAACAAAGATTCACATTATTAATTATTAAGGTCTTGGAGCTTGGTTTTACAATTGGGTTGACGAAAGAGATTTCATACCCGTTCTTAGTTAGTCTACGATAGACATGCAATAAGTTGATTTAGTCTTTAGTTAGAGAGCAAGTGACTCAAAGCAGCTTGGTAGTATATATGCCTAGCAAGACGTGCACCTAAATAAAAACTCACTCACGAGTTCTACAAAACCTATTATCCCGGTTCCCGTTAAATTTGAATTTGAATTTAAACTTGGTAATAGAAAAGTCGCTTTTCACCGACGTGGTGTTAGAAAAAGTGTTAGCGAGACCGCTAGCAAAAGTCTCAACTGATATGGAGGCAGTCCAGGCAATGACTGAGTCAACGTTCCCCGCGAGTCGCGGGAAACTACCTTGAGACCAAATTCTAGCTCATGAGATGGCTGGAAACCCGTTCCTCGCGAGGGGCCGCTGCTCCGCGAGCAAGATCCGCAAGCAGCGCAGCGAATACGTCATCGTTCCCTCTCAAACCCAGCGATTCAATGCTCGAAACTCGTGACTCGACTGAAGTTGAGCCTCGAGGGCGATCGCCCTCTCGAGAAGGAGGACCATGCCGCGTTGACACTGTCACTATCAGTATGACATCACATTATCATACACATGGCGCCCTATATAGCGCTGTTTTGGGCGCCATAAAGGGGCGCCATGGAGTTATATTAGGCGCCTCCCAAACCTTAATTTAGGCGCCCTAGGCGAAGGCCTAGATTAAACAGGCCTGGGTAATAGGTAAGGTGTGGAGTAGGTTTACCGAGTTTACTTGCTACTCCGCGTAGTAGGCTGGAGTATATTGGTCGGTCCAAGTGGATTAGATGGAGTAGGAAGCACCCTACTCTTCGGCCTACCCCGGCTTATCATACGTTCAGTATGATTATACTGTTTTCGAGAAGAGAGTTGATCACGAAATAGGTGATCTTTGCACACAGAGGCGTAAGTTACTGGACCAGTTTCGTAAAAATCAGCGTTTTCTGTCCACGCGTGGAGTATGTTTTGAGTAAAGTAGGTTAGAGCTGGAACTTCTACTGCACATGTATGCATATGTGTGCGCACGTGTGCACACGTGTTGAGTAGAAATTTACTCGAGTAAACTCGCTCAGCTTTCGGTCGGAATAGGTAGTAGGTAGTAGGTGGCGCCTATTGGAGTAGGCAGTAAGTAGTAGGTTTGAAATTTGACCTATTACCAAACCCTGACGAGTATACTCGGTCAGGTTTGCCTGCAGTCGCCTGTAGTAGGTAATACAATCCAGCAGAAGTTGTAAATAGTGTCTCAGACATTAATAAAAGTTGGTGTTTTTTTGTCCAAATTTCGAAATAGTGTCTCGAACACTAGTTCGAAACAGACACTATTTGATGTATGGGAGACGTGTACCCACCAGGCTTCCGTTCGGGCGGTATTCGGACGGTAACGGTTATGAGAGTTTTATTTTGCTGGCCCGATAACCAGCCGA
>JAULCF010241111.1:0-12108 GCA_032361265.1 Devaleraea mollis | reverse complement strand
GTCATTACCTTAGGCAATCACGCTTGGGATAACCGCGAGGCTTTAGAAATTGTAGAGGAAAGCCCAACGCTTATACGCCCCTATAACCTTCCTGCTAGTTCTCCAGGCTTTGGCTACTATGTTTTCAAAACAAAATCTGGTGAACAAATTGCTGTTTGCAATGTTTTAGGTCGAGTTTATATGGATAGCTATGACGATCCTTTTCAAGCTATGGATACCATCCTTTCAGACCATCCTCCAGAAATACCAATTATCTTAGATTTCCATGCTGAGGCTACAAGCGAGAAAAAGGTCATGGCTTATTATTTAAGAGGTCAAGTTAGCGCTCTACTAGGAACGCACACCCACATCCCAACTGCCGATGCACGTATCGATGGCGGCACTGCCTATATAACTGATGTTGGCATGACGGGTGTAAGTGACTCAGCGATTGGCATGGACTATGAAGCTGTCCTTGATAGATTCATCCATAAACAACCTCGTCGCTTTAAACCTGCTGATGGTGACGCCAATGTAAATGCTGTTGCTATTACCTTAGATGGTCCAATTGCTGTTAGCATTGAGCATATTCAGTGGGATGGCTAAAAAAGCTAAGTACCTTTATTTATAGCTTAATTACATATGTCTACTATCTTACGATTTAATTTAAAAACTCACGTAGTCAGTCTCATTTTATTTATAAGTGTGGCTTTGAGTGTGGCTATGGGCTGTTCACAGGCTCGAGCCCAAACGGTCGTAACCAGTATCCATCCCTACTACAGTCTCATCCAACAAATCGCACCACAAGCCGATGTACATCGGCTACTACCTATTGGCGCGTCACCCCACAGCTTTCAACCTAAACCAAGTCAAATTCGCACCCTTACAAAAGCAGATCTCATCATCGTCAATGGTGTGATTGATGCTTGGGTCTACGACCTCATTGATGCAAGTAATAGTCAAGCTATTATTTTAAACGTCATGAATGAGCTAGAGTTTGATCCTATCGAAGATCATGACGGCCATAATCATGATGCACCTGAAGCTAGTGAAGAAGAAGCTGATCTTGGCAATCCACATATTTGGCTAAACCCTGCGCTTATGGCAAAAGCGGTCTTAATTATTGCCGAACACCTAGCAGAAATCAATTTAGATGACGCACCAACTTTACAAGCAAGTGGCGAAGCGCTATCTAATTCGATTAATTCTTTAGATCGACAAATCCAAACACGACTCTCCCCCATTTCCACAACACCGTTTGTTCCCTTTCACAATGCTTGGGCGCACTTTGCAGATCATTATCATTTAAATTTACTTTTAGAAATTGAACCTGCTCCTGGTAGAGAGCCAACAGCCTACTATCTAGCTAAAGCCTTAGATCAAATTGCTGCCTCAGGTACTAAAGCAGTTTTTAGCGAAGTACAGTTAGCTCAGCGACCTGCTCAAGTAGTTGCAAACAATGCAAGCGTTAGCCTCCATCAACTTGATCCTATTGGTGGCTCTGAGGGTCGAGAAAGTTATCAGGAAATGCTGCTCTATAATGTTACTACGATTATTAAAGCACTGAAATAACTTAAACCTATCCATTCAGTATAAATTTACTTTTTTATAGCAAACCAGCGACCATAACTAAAACAGCGCCACAACCATTCAAATGGTCCATACTTAAAATGCTGTAACCACAGTTTACTAAACATCATTTGTAGGACAAACAAACTAAGTGCCAACAAGACTATATTTAGTGAACCCCATTTGGCGTATTGGCCTAAACCATATCCGTAAAAAATAGTTGTTAAGATTATGGATTGGCTTAGGTAGTTCGTTAATGCCATACGTCCAGGATCTGCGAATAGGTTTAAGATTGAGGCGGCTCGAGCCGCCCTCAACCCTTTCATAATCCCCAGAACATATACTCCCCCCAAAGCAGGTCCAGCAAAAATTACTGAAATATATCGCCAGATAGCAGGGTTTTCCCCAGACATAGCAAAATATACTCTAGGTAGCTTCAACAGAGCAATAATTACGCATACAATCAACAATGGCCTAAAGGAAAAACTATAACGAAAAAAGCCAACTTCAACTGCAACCATTCCAAGTAAAAACAAACCCACTATTTGAGGTAATACATAAACCAAACTAACCAAACCAAAATAGTAAAACTCATAGCTACGTAGCTGAGTCACTTCCCAAAATGAACCTGTTGCATAAACATCAAGTAACTGACCTAAATTTAACTCTAGAGGGAAAACTTGCAAAAGAGCTTGCACACCAAAGTTCATCATTATAAAAGAGAATACAGTTAGTAAAGCAATCAGTAAAATCTTAATCTTTAAAGTAAAGCGAGCCAAATAGAGCAATACAAACGCAGCTAGCGAATAGACCGTAAGAATATCACCCATCCAAATTAAACAGCCATGCACTATGCCAATAGCCAATAAAAAGCCATAGCGTCGTAAAAAGTAACTAGTCTGATTAGCGTTAGACTTAACATAGTGCAAAGCAAAACCTGCACCAAAGAGAAAAGAAAACACTGGGTAAAATGAGCTTCGCACAATCAACATCAACGATAGCTCAGTGGCTTTATCAGCTTGATTTAGCAATGGAAAACCTAAAGGTACATAAAAATGCTGCGGATACGCCATAAGTAGCGCATTGAGCATCGCGATAGCCAATAACGCAATTCCTCTTATAATATCAAGGCTTATATAACGTTCTGATTGTTGAACAGGTCGATTCACTACCCTATACTATCAGCAAGGCTGAATGGTTCATCCAAATCAGATTAAAGTTGCTATTGTTAATAATCTTTCTACGATTACTCAAAGGTAAGCTATGACAACTATTGACACTCTCAAGAACACCTTCACAGAAAACTTTGACACTTTAAAATTATACTTAACTGATATTGTAGCAGCTAGCGAAAGTGGTTTTGGCTCACAACCTATTAACAGTCTGAGTAACTGGCTTGTAGGAAACATACTCATTCATAGAGACGAAATTTTAACCCACCTCCTAGTTGAAACCAAAGCACAATGGTCTCCAGAAGAAATCTCCGTTTACCTTTTGGAATCAACTAAGCCAACCAATAATAAGCGAAAATCTTATGCTAAATTGCTTAGTGATTTAAAATATTCACAAAGCTCTATGTTGAATTATCTTGAAAATTTAGACGATACAGAACTACAAGGAATCATTCTAAATAAAGACACTAGTGATATTCTAAATAACTTGGTCAACACTACTAAAGAAACGATAGAATCACTATCCATTTCCAAGGTCCTTAAACTTTTAGTAGAACATGAGTCTAAATTGACACAACAATTTGCTCATGAGCAACGTCAAAATAGTAAAACTGGTATATACTAATACCAATAGAACGCTCTAAATTCTTAGGAAGGAATTGCCAAATATGGAAAACACTATTCAAAAGCAAATCGAAATACTCTCAAAGGAAATTTTTGAAAAGAAAAAACAGCTTTCTGAACTCAGGCGCCAAAGACCTGCTGAACTTGTAGAAGACTATACCTTTACAGATTCAAAGGGTACGGTCATGCTTTCTGAACTTTTCCAAGATAAGCAAGACTTAATTATAATTCACAACATGGGTAAGGGTTGCTCTTATTGCACATTATGGGCAGATGGTTTTGAAAGCTCTTTAGCCCATTTACAGAGTCGTGCGGCTTTTGTTGTCTCCTCTCCTGATTCAGCAAATACCCAAAAAGAATTCGCTGAGGGTCGCAACTGGACTTTCCCAATAGTATCTACAGAACACAATACTTTTATTGCAGATATGGGTTACAAACAAGATAATTATACTATGCCAGGTGTTTCAGTTTTTTGGAAAAATGATGACGGAGCAATCTTCCGAACAAATAACGATGTCTTTGGTCCAGGTGATGATTTTAATGCAGTTTGGCATTTCTTTGACTTGTTAAAAAATGGTGCTGGAGATTGGCAACCCAAGTTAACTTACAGTTAGTACGCTATCAAAAATTAGCTAAACCCAAAACACATAAGTGTGCATATCTAAAGTAGCAATTCTAAGCAATAGCATATTTTTCCAAATGCTTAAGAACTACCAAAATGCACCCTTACTGTATATTTCATAATTGTGTAGAAGACAGACTATCGTTTTATCCTAATCTACTTTTAGGTACCAATCGAAGGTTGCACCCAACACATAAAGGTAAGTTGTAAATCTATTTAATATCTGTTACACTCAAAACCAATACAAGGTATCAAGGAGGTTCACCATGTTTACCAAAATAAAGCAAAAGAATATCAACACGTTAACTACTAATTGTGTAAAGAAACTTTGGCTTAATTATGTCGTGAATCCTACGTGTCATTACCCTAGCTATTATTCTAGTCATTGAGTTAACTAGAGCTAACTAGTTAGAGTTAACCAGAGTTAACTGGCTATTGATTGAGATATTAAAACAGCTTTACACAACTTTCCTCTTTTCATAATTCACTACTGCTGTCAAAACCACTTACAGCACTGATTTAGACTTTTTATTTTCCTGAAGTCTATATAATTTAAAGTCTAAATAATTTAAAGTCTATATAAAGGTATAGCTATGCTTAAAAATTTACACTTTACAGATTTCCAACAAGCTGATTATCCATCCCTCATCAGTTTCACAAACTCAGTTAATCCAGATGAGCCTATAAATCTAGAACAAACAAAATCTTTCGATAAGAAACGATCCGTAAGGCGCGTACTTATCAGGCAGAGTAGTAATCCACTGTCTGATCTTGTTGCTTACTATAGTTATCGTAAAGATGATAACAGCTCTAAAGACGGCTATGTTTTGAAACTGATTTACGATAAATCTTCATTTACGAATGAGACTTTAGAAATAATCTATAAGCATCTACTCAAGAAACTTGCCACTTTCAATCCCGAACACTTGCAAATAAAAGTCATGGAAAGTGACCCAAAACTACTTAGGTTATTTAACAGTCATGGATTTCAAGAATTTGAACGCATGTGGCCATCAACACTCTATCTTGACTCCTTTGATAAAACTGTCCTTAAAAACTTGGATGATCTTATTCTGGCACATAGCAATAACGGGATTAGTTTTAAGCGTTTAGCCGATTTGCCAATCAATGAAGATACAAAAAAGGTGTTTTATCAAAACACCATCGCCTGTTTACAAGATGTTCCAACAGCCGAAGCAATCTCTATATGGCCTTTTGAACTCTGGAAAGAACGTTTCTGGAGTGGTCCAGAGTGCGTACCAGATACTGTTTTCTTAGCCTTTGATGGTGATACTTTAGTTGGGCAAACACAGCTTAGACCCAGCCCAAAACAGGGCAACATCAGCACGGGTTTAACTGGTGTAATTGGCAGTCACCGTGGTAAAGGCATTGCCAAAGTCCTAAAGTTAATTGCAACAAACTACGCCCTAAAAAATAACTATTCAACCATCACAACTCATAATCACTCGAACAACCAACCCATGTTAGGCATTAACGAAGCAATGGGCTATGTTAAATCTCCAGCCTTAATCACCCTAAGAAAAGAGCTACACTCAAACATATGACTTCTACAAGCTTTACAATTCGCCCATTTGACTTTGAATCTGAACAAGATTATCAATTTCTTGTTGACACTTGGAATGAATCTTTCCCTGAAATGGCACTAACCATCGAAAAAAGAAAACACTTTGATGGCAGCTTCGATAGAGAAAAATTTTATGCTAGTAGGTACATAGCGCAAAATCAAAACGGTAAGTCACTTGGCTACTATACAGCTCACCATATCCCTGAAATGCATCACCCACAGAAGTTTGGCTTTTTCTTGGTTGTCTCGAAAACTAGTCGTCGCCAAGGTGTGGGTCTCAGGCTCTATGAGCATCTGCTCGAGCAGATAAAAGAGCATGATCCAATCAGCCTACTGAACTATGCTTCCGACCAAAACAAAGATGGCTTAAGGTTCTTAGAAAAACAAGGCTTTACAGAAAAGATGCGCTTCATCGATTCAGAATTACCTTTACAAAACTTCGATATTTCTGATTTTTCAGGCATTAGAGAAGAAGTTGAAGATGCTGGTATAGAACTAACTAATGAAGTCGTATTACGACAACGCTTTGGCGACACTGGTCCAAATAGCCATTGGCACAAACTCTACGACCTACTCATGGAAACCAGTAATGATGTACCTTCACCAGAACCACAAACTTTAGACAACCTTACTTTCGAAAACTTCTTAAGTCGCAGTAGAGATTATCCAGAACGTCTTTCTGAATCATATTTTATAGCGCTTGAAAATGACCACTATGTTGCCAGCTCATCACTTGTAAAAAGTGAAACAAAAGGCACGATTGAAACAGGTTTAACTGGCACTAGAAAAGACTTCAGGCGAAAGAATATTGCATTAGCTCTAAAGTTAAAAGCAATAACTTACGCAAAAGCAAAAGACTACAAAAAAATTGTTACAGAAAATGAATCGTATAATCATGCCATGTTAGCAATCAATCAAAAACTTGGCTTTCAAGAAACCATAAATCATATTGATTTTATAAAAGAATTTAGGAATACATAATCATACCTAAACTTTTCGGTATACTGAGCTATAACTAGATTTAGGAGATTCAAAACATGAAAAAAACGAATGCAGAATGGAAAGAAATACTAACACCTGAGCAATTCGATGTATTACGTAATGAAGGTACTGAAAGAGCACGAACTAGCCCGCTAGATAACGAAAAACGCAGTGGTACTTATGCATGTGCAGGCTGTGGTACAACACTATTTACCAGCGACATGAAGTTTGATAGTGGTACAGGCTGGCCTAGTTTTTTTGACTTTATTGAAGGAACTTTAGAAAACAAAACTGACTTTAAACTCGTTTGGCCACGTACCGAATATCATTGTACAACTTGTGGTGGTCATCATGGACATGTATTTAAAGATGGTCCAGATCCTACAGGGTTACGCTACTGTAATAACGGTGTTGCTTTAACCTTTACTCCTGAGGAGTCTTAAAATAGTAATAGCAAAAATTACAGGCAGTCATTTTAAAAGCGGATTTGATTTTCACTGAGAATTTTGAGGATTTTGATGATTTTATAGGTTCTGGTCTGGTATAGCCAGATCAGGTTTTACCTGATATATTTCAGAACTTATTTCACTGTTTGTCATAGAATCTTCTATAGCTAAACCTTTAAAACCATCTTTGTAGTATTCAGTAGGTTTTGGCCATCCAAATAAGTGTCCTTGCAGGTAAAGACAATCATTTTCATGCAGCCATTTATATTGTTCAGGTGTTTCAATTCCTTCAGCAAGAACAACTACACCTAAATTCTGACTAAGATTGATAATTGTCCGTAGTAGCGCCTCACTTACATCACTCTTACCAATACCACTTACGAAACTTTTATCAATCTTCAATATATCTAAAGGGAATTGTTCAATATATTTTAAAGAAGAATAACCTGTTCCAAAATCATCTATAGCAATTTGAAATCCTAAAGACTTTAGCTCATTCAGAATCGAAGTAGCAATACTGACATTCATCATTGCACTTTCAGTTACTTCCAGAACAATCCCTTCAGCACTATGACCTTTAGCAATTAAAGCTTTTACCAAGTCAACTACACCCGTATCACGAAGTGTTGCACCAGATAAATTTAAAGCAATAAACCCTGGTGGCAGAGACGATCGGTCATGTGTCATGACACGCTCAATCACCCAATAATCTATCAATTTCATTTTGCCAATCTCTTCAGCAAAAGAAAGGAATTGGGCAGGTCCTACATATTCATCACCTTTTTTCCACCTTAAAAGCGCTTCAAAACCCACCAATCCACCATTATGCGCTTGCACAATAGGTTGGTAAAATAACCGAAATTCGGATTGCTCTATTGCTTGCATTAATTCTGTTTCTAAATTCAAATTACGCAAGCTTGTAACAGTTTCTTTAGAGCTATAGATGCTATAACCCAAACCTTGCTGTTTAGCTTCATACATAGCAATATCCGCATGACGAAGTAGATATTCGATGTCTGTAGTATCTACAAGCCCAACTGGATTGGTATTATCATTTTTATTGGAATTATCATTTTTACTACCATTTGCCATCGCAATGCCAATGCTGGCATGCATATGTACAATTTGACCCTGCAAACTAAAAGGGCTTCTAAAAGCAATCAATATATCTTCAGCAATACCTTTAACTTTAGAAAAGTTTTGCTCACTAGTTACTATTGCAAATTCATCTGCTCCTAGTCGTGCTAAGGTATCGGTCTCACCGACTACATTCTTTAAGCGTTTAGAAACTTGAACAAGCAAATCATCGCCTACATTGTGACCTAAGGAGTCATTTACATTTTTAAAACGGTCTAAGTCTAAGACAAGTAAGCTGACGGGTAAATTTTGTCGTAAAAGTAATTTACCGTATTGCATAAAGCTATATCGGTTATAAAGATTTGTTAACTTATCAAAGAAAATCATTTCTTCCATTAGTTCATCTTGCTCTTTTTGAGCGCTAATATTTTGAATAACCAAAACTCGCCCACGCTGCTTTGCAGCTGAGCTAAAACTTGAAACCCGCACATTATAATATTGATCGCCTTGAACGACTTCTAGACTATAGGGTTGAGAATCATCTGATTCAGGTATTGGTATATTCACTTTAAGACCTGCATCTGTTTTGCTCAATTTTTGTTTAAGTTGAGCTTCTAACCTGTTTTGAAGTTGTACATGAATTCTTGTAAAATCATGTCCATCGCTAGGTGTTTGCTGTGGAATCTGCACAATACTTTCTTGTTGACCTTCAAAAGCAAATAATTGAGATGAGATAGGGAAAACAACATCTATATGGCTACCAAAAATACTATTTTGGTCCGATGTTAATGTTTGATTGATTTTAAGATTCTTCAGCATGTTAATAGCAGGCTGGTTTAGATCTAGTACATTCTCGTTTTCATCAATTACTATCACAGCATCTTGCAAGAGCTCGAGCACAGCCTCGCGAGCGGTAGATTTTAAACTATATACATTATTGTAAAAAAGCCCCCACATAATCAAAACAATTGAAACCATATAACCTAGCGGGGTAAGGTCAAGCAAAAACTCTGAATCAAAAATATAAATAGCACTAAAAAAGAATGGCGAGAGGACACAAAACATCAAAAACAAAATTTGTTTTTTATAAAGCTCCGAACTTACAAACAACTGTCTAGCCAGGTGGATAAAGGAAATAGCAAAAATCAAATAGGTGTAGGTAATTTGTACCCAAAACCAGGCTCCATAAGAGAACTTAATCATTTCAAAGCCCAAACCTGTATCAAATAGAACAAGTTTTGACCAAATCAAACCATGCAATTCATTGGTTGCTACTAGACTTATGGTAATTGTCGGAATGATAAATAACAAAGCTATCATTTTCCGAGAAAGCAATTTATCATGTTTTGTATAGGCTAAAGCAAATACCAGCCATAGGATAGGTGCAATAACAATCGGCAAATATTGAATTTTCGCTACTAAGACTTTAAGAGAATAGTCTGGAAGCATCAACTCTAATCCATAGCCTAAAGACCAGATAGACTGAAAAAAAGCAAAGGCAGCAAAGTAGCGAAAGCCTAAGATGTCTTTTTTCTGGACAGCATAAAGGCTAAAAACAACGCCCACGATTGCCGCACATATGTATGTAATGCCCCAAGCCACTGAAGTGCTCCCTTTAAATTACTCCCTAGTCTCCCTCTGACTAAGTCTTCCTAACTGTGCTTGAACAATTATTTGAACAATACTTATCTAATTAAAAACAAGTCAAGTTAGATAGAAAATTAGAGTAGGATATCAGTGTTAGCGCATCGTAAACGTAGCTTTCCGTAGTTTGCAATTATTATAACTAGATTCCAAGATATCGAAGTATCAAATCAATTTTTGTTATATGTTTTGCTAAGTAAACGTACGAAAAGTTATTCAATCATAATGGATTTCACATCTTTTATTTTGATAGAACTCAGATTACAGGTCATACCCATAATCTAAAACATTAATCTTAGCAATAGTAAGTCTCTATCCAAAAAAGATAGACTTAGACTAAATTTCAAACTAGATTGGTAGCTAAATCCATGTCAACGATAAACTTACAAGAATTACAACTATCCATTGCCTCGCACAGTAAAGAAGCTACCAAAAAATTACGAAGCTATATAGCACCAACACCCCTAAAGTACTCTACGCAACTCAGTGAACAAACAGGTACTAAAACTTATTTAAAACTCGAAAATTTACAACCTTCAGGCGCTTTTAAAGTTCGTGGGGCTTTAACAAAGTTATTAACTCTGCCTAAAGAAGACCTTGCCAAAGGTATAGTTACTGCTTCAACGGGCAATCACGGTGCTGCTGTAGCCTATGGACTCAAACAGCTTGGTGCGTCAGGCACAGTATTTGTACCAACCAATGCTGATCCCAATAAAGTACAGAAGATTCAAGCACTTGGCGCAGATATTCGCTATACAGAAGGGGATCCAGTAGAAAGTGAAGGTGCTGCCAGACGCTACGCTGAAGAGAATAGTATCCCTTACTTATCTCCCTATAACGATGTTGATGTGATTGCGGGTCAGGGCACGCTAGCAGTTGAGCTTTTGGAACAAGTGGAGCAACTTGATTATGTTTTTGTTGCGCTAGGTGGCGGTGGATTAACAGCTGGCATCAGTACCTATTTAAAACAGAATAGTCCAGATACTAAGATTATTGCTTGTTCACCTAGCAATTCAAATGTCATGTATGCCTCAGTTCAGGCAGGCGAACTTCTTGATTTACCTTCTGACCCAACCCTTTCAGATGCTACTGCAGGTGGGGTTGAAGTAGGGAGCATAACTTTTCCACTGTGCCAAGCAACTATTGATGACTTTGTAAATGTTAGTGAAGAAGCCATTGCTAAAAGCATCTTGGACTGCTTAACGCAAGAGAAGTTATTGGTCGAAGGTGCAGCTGCTGTTGCTGTTGCTGGTTTTTTACAGTATGCAAACGAACATCCAGAAGCTGTAAAAGATAAAACTGTTGCACTGATTATCTGTGGTGGGAATATTGGAACTGAATCATTACAAAAACTCTTAAAGGCTCAATCCTGAACACTATCTAGCAAGTTAAAGAGAACATGTTTCAATCCTTTTTAATTTCTATTCATGTTTATTGCCATACTGATCCTCAACAGTACGTGTGAATAAGAATTTCAAATATTTTAAAGGAATTCAACGTCTAATAGACCGATCAATCTTTTGCTAGTTTATGCCTCTCTTTCAGCTCGAGCCCACCCACTTTAGAGTCATCTAGTCGATTTGTACTAAACCTGCTACACTAGGCTCATAATTAACGGTAGCGATAGGATTTTGGTCATATTAACCATGTTTCTATAGGGGCTAGCGTTAGCGCAATAACCGCACTATCCTTTGCTTAATAGCTGACCTGAATACCTAAGTATTTTCTAAGTATTTTCTAAGTATTTTATAGCTATTAGGAACCACAAACGGGAAACCGTGAAAGGGAACACTTTTCGGAATATGCCAGATAAATCATCAAACCCTCCCACAAGCCCTACTGATCCTTTACCTAATAAACTCGACTTGTCTAAATTAAGCAGCTCGAGCCTAGCTTATGTAGAAGACTTATACCTAGATTACCTAAACGATGCAACTTCAGTGGACGCCCAATGGCAAGAAGCCTTTGCAGAAATTCCCAAAAATGGCTTTAGTAGTCACGCTCTCCAATTAGGTCCAAGCTTCAAGGGCTACAGTCTTTTTGATCCACCCGCTGTCCAAGCTACCGAAATTGCAGACGCAGACTCCGAACTACAATATAAAGTAGGCATGCTCATTCGTAACTTCCGAGTACGTGGGCATATAATTGCAGATTTAGATCCACTGGGTCTTGCCAATAAAAAAATCCCCGAAGAGCTAACACTTGATTATTACGGCTTTACCCAAGCTGACTTAGCAAGAACCATTCGCTCAGGCACGATGGCGGGTAAAACCCTCCAAGAAGCATTTGAGCGTTTAAAAGAGACTTATTGCCGAAGCATCGGCGTGCAGTTCATGCATATTGATGACTACGAAGTGCGCCAGTGGTTGCGTGATGAGATGGAAGAAAGTCTCAACAGAATTGAACTTA
>JAULCF010240000.1:0-12110 GCA_032361265.1 Devaleraea mollis | reverse complement strand
CTCCCCTCCTCCTCCGCCGCCACACCGCCTTCGCCGCCTCCGCCTCCCTTCCGCCTCTCCTCCGCCCGCGCCGCCCCGCCGACGCCCCGCCGACGCCCCTCCGACGCTGCATCTCTAGCCCCGCCGCCTCACGACCCCCAGAAACGCGGTCACCGCCGGCGCCGCCTTCTCTAACTATCCCGCGTCGTCTTCTTCCCCACGCCGGCGGCCGTCGCCGCCGTCTCCGTGCTGGATGCCATTCCCTGGACACGCCCCGACTTAGACTGAAGCGGCGCGCAATTGTGTGAAGTTTGTGGAGGGTTGTTGACGCTGGGACGGTGCTCGTGTCGAGAAATGTGCGCGTCTTTGGAGGGCCGGGTTTTCGGGGGACATGGTGATGGATGTTGGGGGGATGTTGAGAGAGGCGGGTTGGGAAAGGGTTGTGGTTGATTTGAAGGTGGTAAGTACTGGTTCTTGGGCGCCGGATGTTGTGGGATGGGGCGTTGGCTGGGGGTTGGAAGGTGTGAACTGGAGACAGGAATAAGTTTCAAGTCGGAGGATGGAGAAATTGTGCAGGATTACGTTGCGGCGGAGGTACTGCAGATTTTGGAAACGGCGAGGATCCTTGGCCGTAGCGACGGGCGTGTAGGTTGAGGGAGCTATCATGCACGGGGAGGAGCGCGAGAAATAACGTTGCTGAGCCCTTCTTCCCGTTTTACTATGGTCGTCTTTGTCGCCAGCATGTTCGTTTTCATTTCCCTACTTCTTTTTTAGGATATACCGCGCCTTTGCCATCGATGTCGCAGTTTCATTTGAAGGGACGAAGGATACAGACACTCGTCGGCATCTGAGGCGAAAATATGACCAGGGAGTTAGTTAGCATGTTTTGGGTGACGATCTTCGCACTTCCTACTCGGTTGGAATGTATACGTGCAACTGATGGAGGCAACGCGGTTTACTTATGCGAGCGTAAAGAATAAGTCGCACCACTTCTTCGAAGTTTCGTCGATGATACTCGACGATTTTCAAGTATCACGACCTTCCAGCTATAAACTAGTCAGTACATGACATTTTTGTTCATTCGAAAGCCCTATTTATGTTCAGCCTCAACTTCAGTAGTTTATAGCTCAAATATTGTTTACACGCTAAGTCTCAAGATGGCGAGAGATAGTAACTCGTTTTGCCCTTAGAAGATGTTTCAACATATGCTATATAGGGGCAAAACAAGTTGAGAATAACCAGGCTTTTCTACTTAACAAGCCTGATCAGTCTCAACTTCGTTAGTTTATAGCTCAAAGATTGTTTACACGCTAAGTCTCAAGGCGGCGAGAGATAGTAACTCGTTTTGCCCTTAGAAGATGTTTCAACATATGCTAGGGTCAAAACAAGTTGAGGATGACCAGGCTTTTCTACTAAACAAGCCTGATAAGCCGGCTTGAGGCCTCAACTTCAGTAGTTTATAGCTCAAAGATTGCTAACACGCTAAGTTTCAAGACGGCGAGAGATAGTAAGATCATCTTACTATCTCTTGCCGTCCTGAGGCTTAGCGTTTTAACAATATTCAAGCTACCAAAAACACGCTAAGCCTCAAAGCGGCGAGAGATGGTAGGATGATCTTACTATCTTTTGCCGTCTTGAGGCCTAGCGTGTTAACAATCTTTGATACATGATTGAATGAAACTCGAGCGCTAAAAGTCCAATTGAGCAACCGTCCTTAAGCCTGGGTTTTCCATTCTATTCTGTAAGGAAGAATAGACCATTCGCCTGAGATATAAAGAGCATAGGTGGCGCCAATAATTCTTGGGTCCTGCGACCAAAGAAAGATCGAAAGAGCCTAAAAGAATGATATGTCACGCGCCGTCGACCCCAGTACAAACACCCATGGTCCGCCACCTCGCGCATGCCCTCTTAAAAACTCGGACACCGCATCAGTCAGCACTGCCGTCGCCACGTGTTCCGCGTACATGGCGTGCGGACTATGCATGAGCGGCTGGACTAGAATATAGCAGTGATACGAGCAGGAGGGAAAAAGGATCATCCGTTGACCCTCCCGCCCTCATCTTTGCTGGTACTACAAGCACTAGTCTCTCGTAGAGATTGGGAGCTGAGGTGCTGACTAGTTGGAGGGTTCGGAGGGCAGTGGGAGGCCTCCCTTTCCTGTCCCGTGACTAGAAAGGCAGTCGGCTGGAGGCCGGGGTAGGCTTCCCTTGCCAACCCCTCTTCCAGCCGCGGATCTTCCCGCCTCGAATTATCCGACGGCCAACACGGCTCTTGCAGTCCTTCCCACTTTTTTCCGAACTGGCGGTAGAGCCGGGTATTAGACAGACCAATTTCGCCATGCGCCGGCCGAGCGGGAGATTGTTGTACCACAGTACCGCGGAGGTCCTGTCCGGGTTAGGAGCAGAGATGAACGAACGCTGGGGGGTTACAACTCGGCACAACGGTGTAGCACTTGTGTCTCATACTGTACATGACATTCCGTTTTGGTAGATAAGCTTTTCAGCAGCGTCTCTGGATGACTGTACTTTTTCTTAAAAAACCACACGCTTTTTAAGGAAACCTGCGAAATCAAGCCAAAATTGATGGCTTGTAGTGCATGACATTTTCGTTAATTAGACAACCCTAATAGAGAGCTCATTTGATTTTGGAACTATGTCAGCGTCATCAACATCCGGTTTCGAAAACGTTGTATCGGGAACGTGAGCATCACTGCCGACTTCATCACTATCGACTTTCTACCTTAACTCTTCGATCAAAACTTATTTCTCCTGGTTCAGTTTATCAATTGCATTTTACACTTCAACGGCAAAAGGGAAATTGAGGGAATGTCTACAATCTTCAACAGATATCTTAAGATGGTTCCCGCGTTTTCCTGGATCTAAAAATATTCCCGTTTTTCTGTCAAAGGAAAGGACAGGTTGGTTCAACAAACACTTTCCTCTTTTCTGGAGCGAAACATTTACGAAAACATCATCATGTTGCCCAGTGGATAAAGAAATATCTCTTACATTTTTGCTCTTAAGGATAAGATTAAGCTTTATTTTTGCAATAAACTCCTTCTGTGAATCGAGAAAGGAGTCAGGAAAAGTAAGAGGGAAACTACCAGACGTTATCGGCTCGGAATACCCAATGCCAATCTCATAAGCAGAGACAACATTGTTGCCATAAATAACATTGAAAACATCAAACATACGAGCAATAAGAATCGAAAACAAATCTTTGGGGTTCTTTTCACGGAGTCGAATAAAAATAACCCTCAAAATCTTGTTCGTCGATTCTAAAGCCAACTTCATATGAGGACGAGCAGGAATAGGCTCAGGAGTAAATCCGTATTGGGCACACCAATCCATACATTCAGAATTATTACCCAGCCTCAACGAAGTAAAGGAACAGGGTCCCTTTATGAGGAAAATCAGCGAGCTGGAGGGGGTACCTTTTCTGTAAATCCGCACGTGTCAAGACACGTATCAAAACATAAGCTGAAATTCACTTACGGTGGGATTTAGATTGATTGTTGCCGTCTCTTTGTAGATGTTGTTCGTCCGTCCCAGGGTGAAAATCGCACTAACCGACGTTCCTGAAACCATGCTTTGTGTTCGTGAGTCACACTTCTATTATGGTCAAACTTCCGCTAACAACCAGCGTGTCAGAAATAAGGGTTTCACGAAGCTTACGAAATGTTCCCGAATGATTCAAAACATTTTCCAACATTTCCCAGTCAATGTCGTGTGCCGAACGACTCACCATAAAAGAGTAGGGTACGGCAGTAGAACAGTTATGATGTTGCCCATGCCACTCAGGCACGGCGTTCGAGCCGGCCACCGCGTTCTCGAAACTTCACGACAGCTATCCCGCTGTCTCCGCGTAGCAATGAATGTCTCTTGCGCCGCATATTTACGCATGCCACTCGCGCACGGTGTCCGAATTAGCCACCGCGTTCTCGCGACTTCACTACAGCTATCCCGCTGCTTCCGCGTAGCGATGACTGTCTGTTAAGCCGCGCTTTTATCGCCCCAATACAAAAAAGTGTTACTGCAGATACTTTGCACCCGGAAGCTCTGCTGTACTACTTGCACGCAGCAGCTTTTCCTGTAAGTGTAAATACTATAGTACACTTAAGCTGCTTCGTTTAAAGTATAATATACACGCAGAAGCTCTATTTTAGTACAGTACACGTCGAGAGTTTCAAAGTTTTTAATGTGCCGTGTTTGTATGGGAGCTATAGACCCAAAGCTGTGTACTTCTGACTAAGCGGAGCTACTTTTAACGCATCAGCTCGGCATTACACAGGTATGCATGTAGTTAACGCTCGTCGAGTACCCTAGTACGTACTCCCAACTCAGCATGAATTTGTGCTACACTCTACAGCACTATTATTCGGTGCGGCGCTGCGCGTCGAGCTTTGCCGCGAAACGTTAGTACTCTCTACTGCGCCGTTCACAACGACACTTTTTATTTTTTATTTTGGTAAAGTTCTCCGCGTCGCGCTAAGCCGTATCGCGGCGTGCCATAACACTCCGAGCTTGGCCACGTCGCGTCCTATGTAGCGCAACGATTGGGTATCCTCAAGAGGTTAGGTCTTGTTTTGGTTCTATCACATTCTATCATACTGTCGGCTACTGCGAAGCTGATTTAGTCCCCGGTAGATTTTGAATTGTGCTTTTTCTGGTGCCGTTTGGATCTCATCTCAATCCGTCCCTCCGACTTAGATAGTCTCTCTCTTAGGAATGGATGGACAAGAGTTAGAGATCCGGATATTTATCCTCTCGTAACTCTGTACCAGGGTTTTGAGTGAGGAAATAAATCTACCCAAGCCTCTCTCTCTAGCGTTGGTGCCCGCTTAGAGAGAGAGAGGCTACTGGGCTACCATTTCTTCGTTTTGTGCTTTTGAGTTTGCCCAAGTCGCTAGCGTTCCCTTGAGTTTTTTCAGGACGCGGGGGTCTGAACGAACACTTTTCCGCTGTCGCGCTGTGTTTTCACGCGCGCGCCAGCACGCTAGCCCCTGAACAAGGCTCGCTCTTTGAGCGGAACGTGAAAGCCTTCTTTGCGTTCTGGCTTGCCGCTCTTGGGCGGTTTGGTGTTCTGTTTACTCGGCCGTCGGAGGCGTGACCTGTGCCGCGGAGGCCAGCAAAGGAAGATGCAGTGACCGGGGAAAATGAAGGAAGGGCGTCGGGGTGGTGTTGCAGGTGAAGGAAGTGGAAGTCAAGGTGGCGGGACCCATTGCGCTATGATAGAGATGGAGAGGTGGTGGAAGGTAGAAGGGATGTTGCTGAGGGAGACGTAAAGGTCGCCATGGTGTTTTATGGACCGCCGGTGCCCCAGCTGAACGCGTCGGACCCACAGAAAACTTCGGGACACGCCTCGTTTTTGAAGAAGCACGTGAGGTATCGTAAAGATACTGAGGCTTATGCGAAGACAGCCGGGGGTCAGGTCCGTATTTCCACCCTCAAGGCCTGTGTCGAGCCTAGCGTGCTCACGCGTGCAGTTTTGGTGCGCTCTTTTCGCGATGAGAGTGTGAGGTGGTTGTTGACGAGGCCCTTTTCACAGATGAAATCTTGACGTTATGGCTCACGCCTGACTCTAAAGACGCCATGCTCGTCAGTTCTAGCGAGTTGGTAGATTTTTTAAGGCGCGTAAGCTGGCAGTGTTGCGCAACTGGCTCAACAGAGTCGCGACGTTTAATGAGAGGTTCGTGGGCGCGCTCGCCGACAAGTTCATGGAGCATCTTCTTCGGGAGTCGAAGTCGCAAAAGGAAGTAGTGTCTATCTACGCGTTCAATATCTCTGCTGGTATGTTGAAGGAGCAAATGTCTGAGGGAATCTCCCGCGATTCCGACCTGAAGTACTCGCTCGATGCGGTTATTGATTCCGCACGTGATCTCGCTACCTGATTTGACGCCGACCGAGGGCCGCTATCAACTTCAAGCGAGCTCGGCGCCCCTCCAAAGCAAAATCCGTAGAGCAAGAAGCGTGGAGCCCAGACTGACGAAGATTTCCTGAATAACTACCCGTTCTTCAAGCCGAAAGAGCACAAAGCGGCAAACGAGAAGAATCTTCATTGCGGCCCTATGCTTAGAAATCCGGAATGGAAGCCGAAATGCATGAACAAGAAGTGCTTGCCTAAGAAAGCACGGCATTTTGCCGCTGAATGTCCGGAATACGCTCAAGAAGTGGATGCCGACAAAGATTTACAAGCCTCTGCTAAGTCGCAATATGGTGCTCATCAGGCGAACGCTCTGAAGAAGATGAAGCTCAAGCTCCTGACGGCAAAAGCGCGCGCGTTTCAAGTCTCCGACGCTGCCCAGAAGAAAATGATATCTCTGCTGCCAGTTTTTTGCTTGAGGGGATGTGGCTCTCTGCGGATGATGCTACCGACTACAGCGGCGCTGAGCTCAGTGTCGTTAGTACGGCCATTGTCACCCAGCTCCGCAGTCGGGGTATTCCGCTCGACTTTCATGACCTCGCTCAGCCAGTGAAGCTTGAATCTGCTACGGGTTCTGCTGCTGTTTGCGACTCTTTGCTCATTTTGCGAAAACTCACTCTCGTCCTCCCCGATGGTACGCGATTTGAATTTCGACGTGTTAAGATGCTGGTGAGCCCGAATGAATCGGATCTTTTGTTGGGGCGTACGTTTTTTGGACTCTATTGGTCGCAGTCTTGGCGCTTTCCTGAAGAAGAATCACGCCAAGCTCGACGGTTTGGATTTATCCAATGACGTCAGCATAGACGACTTCGTTGCTCGTTTCAGTTCGAATTCATCTCCTGTCGGTCTCCTTTCTCGTCTCTCTACTATGTCTGGCTCTGAACGCTTTTCAGAGATGGTGCCTTTATTTCATCCTGCAGACTCGCTTATTCGTCCTCCTCGCTTTGATGCTACTGGTGCTGCTCGTTTTATTTCTGCCCCTGATTGTTCCTCTGATATGCTGTCGGGTGCAGCTGAAAGAAAACATGTCACGCAGTCTACCCCGCACCCGAATCCCGGCAACAAATCAAATGTGTCGCGCCCGGTCGGTTCGTCGCAGCGCCTCCGTGTAGGGCTCTCAAGGAGAAAGAGACGTCTAATTTTTACTGTCCCAGCCTCGCTCCCCACTGATATCATTACTACGTCCAAGTTTGTCTCCCCCACTGCTTCTGTATTTACTCCTACTGAGAGCCAGCGCTACGTCTTTCCTAAGCTCCTTGATGCCGATTTTCCCGACGTTGAGGTGAATGTGCCCCTCTTGGAAATAGGGGAAGACAGAGCCGAAGAACGTTTGACTGCTCGACTCGCGCTCGTCATTGATGCTGTCAACAACTGGTTTCCGCCCGAGTTGACTTCTGATTTGTCTGCTCTTGTTGAGGAGTAGGCCGATATTTTCCGCATTAAGTCGCCTGAAAATTGTACCAACTGCCATCCTCTTGAGATACACCTGCGTGCAAATAGTAAGCCTGTGGTGAGCGCGCCTCGGCGCTAATCGCCCAAGTTTCCCAGTTTTTACGTGAATGTGAACAAGCCCTTGTCGACTTCGGTCTAGTCTACCGTGTTGATGGCTCTTCTTGCTCTTATATCTCGCCTATTCATGTTGTAGCAAAACCTCCACCATCCTGTACAGACCTACTGTCGACCTGCGAGGGCCAAATTTGGATACCGCTTAGGTCCACACTACGCTTCCCGTGGTGGAAACGGAGCTCGCAGGCTTGGTATGAGCTTCTTGTTTCGAAAACCTCGGCTTTGCGCAAGCTCACTGACAAATTCGCATTCACCCCGACTTCGCACATTATCATGTTTTTCGGGGCGTGAATGGAATTTACATACCACAGTATATACTACAGGGTGGCAAGAACGCTGGTCAAAATTTCCATCACGTCGTCTATCCTCAATTTCAGAAACTTTGGGATAAGCTTCTTTCTTGGCTTGATGATTACTTGCTTCATGCAAAAAGTCCTTCAGAGTTGCTCTCAGCTCTTCGCCCATTCTTCCATATCTGCCGAGAAAGTAATTTCAAACTCAATGCGTTGAAGTTTGCTTTATGTTTTTTGGAAGTCGTCTGGTCTGGCCGAAAGATGACACCACAGGTTATAACTTGTGAGCCGCGAGGTGTTGATGGCTTACTTAATATGCCGCGTCCACAAACTGCATTTGATTTGACACAGTTCACTCATGCAGCAAACTGGATGCGCGGAACTATTCCTGACTTCAGTCGCATAATAGCTCCGCTCAGAAATCTGTTACAGGACTGTGCTGCTCTTTGCGGGCAACCAAAACGTCGAAGCTAAAGCTTGAAAAGTTTTGGAAATATGTCCACCAAAACGCATTTTACGCTCTTAAAAACGCCATAGCTGATCGCGTTTTCGTGGACATCAAGACACAAACAAGCATATGTGCCTCTTCTTCGATGTGTCTGAATTGCACTTAGCCGAATTGCTCACGCAAATTCCAGGAGATGAGCTTGATATTCCCGCAGAAGACCAAAACCACGAGCCGTTGGGGTTTGTTTCTGGGTCGTTCAAAGAGGCGCTCCGAAACTGGTCAATGTTTGAAAAAGAAGGCTTTGCGATTCTCCAATCTATGGAGCGCCTCCAGCACTTGACTCTTACAGGTGAAGTTCGCATCCACACGGATCACGCAAATTTTGTTTTCATTTTAATCCAACTTCGTTGAACCCTCACCTTGAAATGCAACAGATTTCTAAAATCTATCGCTGGGCTATCAAGCTTTCTGTGTATGATTACAGCTGCGTTCATCTTTCTGGTGAACGCAACGTGTGGGCGGATTTGATGACACGTTGGGATTCTACGCTACAAAACGTTCTTCGCGTCCTAACTGTCCCTCTCAAAGCCGAACATCTCGACGAAAATCTTCTCGATTTACTTGCCGATGTTCGAGCCGCTCAAGAGCTCCTCACCCCTAAACAGTGTCTGGATCTCGGGCTGGTTAATGACGATATGCGTATAATTTGGACCCTCGACAGACTCGTTTACGTGCCGGACAAATCTGTTAATATCTGCCTGCTAAGTTTTATTGATGGCCCACTGTGGCCGTGTTGGTCATCGCACCACACGCGTGACTGCATCAAAACTTCAACGAGTCTTTACCTGGAAAAGCATGCTAACAGATATCCAGTCTTTTTGCTCGTCAAGTTTGCATTTTGCAGCAGACGATGGTCCTCATCGCATCGCTCGTTCTCATGCCCACACACTTCATGCCCTCCGTCCTAATTCATTGATCCATTTCGATTTTTGTTTTATTGATGGCATTGTTGATGGATGTTTTTAGTATATTTTAGTCGTGCAAGACGACTTTTATAATTTCTGTTGGATCGTACCATGCAAGCGCGCCTCTGGCCCGAGTGTTGTTGATGCCTTGGTGAGGTGGTTCCAAAGCTACGGCGTTTGGCGTTTTTGGAACTCTGACCAAGGTAGGCATTTCAAAATTACTCTCATGACCAAGGTCGCTCGCAGACTAACATTTCAACACAACTTTATCACAGCGTTAGCAGATCCCATGGGCCAACGAAACAGTTGAAGTCGTCAACAGAGAGGTACTCAAGCTACTGCGAAAACTTTGCCATGAGTACCGTCTGCCTTTCTTCTAGTATTACAAGCTGCTTCCCTTGGTGCAAGAAATTTTGTATTCAACTCCCTCGGAGAAGCTGAAAGGATAAACGCCTTTCAAAGCTTTCTTCGGTCGCGCCCCAGACAGCACTTTTTCCATGCTGCTCGATCCCATGCACGGAGAAGAAGTTGTGTCAATCGATCTCGTGCATGCTCGGCAGTTTTCTGAGTTCCAAGATTTGGCTTGCGATGTTGCTCAAATGCAGAATAATATTCGTCTCGCAAGTCAGCAACAGCGGCCACAAGAAATTGCTCGCCATAACGCCAAAACGAAAGTGCTGTCAGCAAACTTTTCTATTGGAGATTTCGTTTTTCTCGATACAGTTCAGAGATCTAAGCTTTCGAAGCTTATGGTGTAAGTTAAATGACTACCCAACGAGATAAACAGAGCTGAAATTGTCTCCCTTACTCAGCCGTCCATCAATTCAGACACAAAACTCTTTGCTAGCCGGATCTCGAGGAAAAATCACTGGCAAAAACCCAGTACTGGTAGTTTCCGCGTCTGCCAGCCTGGGTGAGGTAAACGGAGTACGCATCATAGAATATAAATTCCTCAACATACGCGGCATCTCTTAGCGATGGGCCTTGTCGTAAGCAGTGATCCCAGCGGACAAAAGAGATACGTGTGCAGCTGATACTGCGTGTTTCGCCTTATCGCGCTGCTCGTTGCGCTCAGATAGTGAGGTAAGCACATCTCCAATGCTCAAAGTAAAAATTAACGCGGCGTTGGAAGCGGCGGCCGAAAACGACGACAGAGGCCATTTGAGCGAAGTCTGCCAGGAAAGTTGATATATCGGAAGATTGGCATCAGACGGAGGGTCTGGAAGTGAGACAAGAGCACGCTGGACTGTCTGGAGAAACAAGTATCCATTGGAGACTTAAGAAAGAACCTACTTAGTTTACTGTCTTTTCAAATGAAATGCAAAACATTCTCGACAGTTCTGAAATCACGGGTCTCAAACCTTCGCTCTCGAGCGAAGGATCGCTAATACTTTAGCTTTTTAAAATCAGTATCATATTTACTAAACAAGGCTTCGGTGAACAACTCTAAAAAGATACTTTAGAATGAATTCACTAGTGACTACTTATCTATAAATCACAATTGGGAACTAGAAATACACCGGCTTCGCCGCTTTACCTTGTCCATAGGCATACGTGCAAGGAAAGACTCACATGTACGGAGCATTTTCGCAAAGAGAGACGTTTAGCCTGAATCTAAAGCCTTCCATCTCTTCCATTTAAGTTTAAGGCGCGCCTAAACAGTAAAGACGTCGTTCGGGAATGCAGCCTTACCAACTTAGCAATAAAATTAAATTGAGTGCCGACCTCGTCACCAGCAATTACTGGTGAAGAGGTCGGCACTTGATCAACCCGCGATTGCTGTGTCATGTTTTAAAGCGGATCTCTGGCACCTTTTCGGCCAGTCCCGATCGATCAAATATCCTATCGATTTTTAATAAGAAGATCATACATAATTAAAAATACGTATCGTCAATTCAGTACGCATGGGCGAGGGAAATATCTTAAGAAACTTCCCGTTTTTTTCCCGAAAATCGTTCCATCACTTGAAAAGTATTTGTGTGAGCGCAAAAGCGCAAGTCGAAGCTTTTGGTAGTGCTCTGGGATCCCTCTAGCTCAACTCCCATAGCATAAAATCTTCTACCCAACAACGTCTAAAATAAAGAAGATGAATCGGCTTCGAGAAACACTGAATACTCCGTCTGATATACCTGTTTTAATCGTCCTAGACATGCACGCTTGCCTCAAGCACGCCAGATTGCGCTCGAGACGCTTCCTAGAGGAGCTGGCAGGACAAAAGAATTCCAAAAAATGTAAAATGCTACAATTACACCATCGCCACAGTAGAAGAAGCTTTAGGAGGGCACGTCGGCCAAGTTGAGGTTCTACAATGGGGCTTTGAGACTTCTTATCGGGGAGCTACTACGTAGCACAGGCCCGCGTATAGCGTGGGGTTTTAGAGGGCCTCGGAGCCTTAGCGATATCTGTAAAAGATAATTTTTCATACTGAAAACGAATACACGTACATGGCATACTATACTATGTCGTAGTATAGTCTGCCGATTACGTGTATTCGTTTTCAGTAGGGCAAGTTGGAAAAAAAGGGTTTTCAGGCTCTTTGCTTTGCTGTAGTGGTCAGAGGTAGGCGGTAACCGTAAGAGCTATCGTACCATAGTATAGTCATCGTAGCGATCTTTTAAAGGATCATAAAGACAAATTCATTGTAAAACCAAGGCACTAAAAAGAAACGGCGGGCCGATTTGGCCCCAGATTACTATAATAATATTATTAGAGATTTTCGTAGAATATACTATATTATAGTATATTATATGAAAATCTCACCCTATAGGGTGAAATGCTCTAATTGCACTAAAACTAGAACATGTTGAACAAAAAGAAGAACAAAATGATTCCCAAGGGATCAAGCCAGGGCAACACGTCCTAGCACAGGTTGTACACGCCACGGAAATAACTTACAGTAAATGGCTAAATTGACTAAAATATAGTAAACTGTTTGCT
>JAULCF010238889.1:0-12112 GCA_032361265.1 Devaleraea mollis | reverse complement strand
CGAGCTACACTGTGGCTGGAAGCGCATTACTTGTACGCCGCCAGCCAAAGTGTAGCTCGAGGCGCAGCGAGAGCTTCAAGCACAAAGTTTGTTTAGTGAAACTAACTCCGCGCGCCACAAGCCGCTGGAAACGAAGTCAGGCCGCTTGATTTCATGGTGTGTTTCCGCCCGGAACCGCCTTGCACGAGCTCGCATTGCACGCCTTGAGCCGCGTCCATGCCCATTATTCTCTCATGCGCGTGCTAGTGTGACCGCAGCCAGTGTTCTATGGCGTTTGAGAAGCGCGCGTGAGAACGGAAACAGGAAATAAATTTCATTTACCCACCTTCATTTCCGGCCCAAAAATTAGGGTGCAATTTGGTACAGTGTTGGACAAAAATAACTAAAACAGCTGTATCTTTTCTTGATTTATGTGCACGAAACCAGCAATTCTAAAGTGCCCCGCCACATATGATGTGGTATTGATGGATATCGCACGTCACATTCAAGGCCATCTTCAGTATTACGGCATCAGACCCGGCCGGCAGCTTTTCAACTTTGGCTGGCCATAATTTGAAAGAGATGTCGAAACGTTGGCCAGTACATATGATCAATTGTACTGTACGGGCGTTGCTATTAGTGGCTGTGCGTTTGCAACTTGGGTATGATATAGTGGAGTGCTTGGCCTATGTACAGGAACGTTCCTGATTTGCCTTGATTATCGTATGAGTCTTGCGTTCCATTATCACACATTACGATTTTTTTGAAAGCGTTGACGTTATACGTTATTTGAGGTAAACTTCCGACGTTCTTTTTTGTATTTTACATGCTTAACGAAGGTTTTTTTTAGAAAATTAATGTAAGCATTTGTCGCGGCTGTGTTGAAGAAACTGAAACCAGAAGTGTTGAAGTCTGCGGCCGCGCGGCTGCGTCCGTAGAAGCTACCCCGAGACGGATTTCTCCGTCTTTGAGATTGGATTCTTTATGCAGAGAGGACCGGCAGCGAGTTCTCCAAAGGCAAATGACGACGGCATGTTCAACAATCGCGGCGCGGTTGCATCCGTAGGAGCTGTCTCGAGACATATTTCTCCGTCTTTTAGATTGGCTTCTACGGACAACGAGTACCGGCGACGGCGTTAACTGGGACCGGGGAGGATAGACACGGCGACTCGAATTATTACTGCTGACGACAGCGGCGGAGAATTGGTATGGGCCTGTGAATCAGTGCTGGAGGAAGAGTTACTGCGGAATCGACGTCGTGAGCGACGGCAGTCGAGAGATGGAAAGAGGTGGAAGTTTCGAGATTACGCTGCGCCGAGAGATTCCGAAGACTCACGAGCGCGAGGACGTTGGGGAGGAAGGCCGAGTGAGAGGGGCGCCTACTGTTTGAAACGCTTGCTTCATCGATAATGTGGAGGCAACGGTCACGAGAATGGGCGGGTGACGGTACGGCTACAGACCAATGACGCGGCCTCGAGGGAAGTTGGCGAAAATTTGCTTACACTTAATTCTGTCTATATGTGGAAAATGAAAGTTATGAAAATAAAGATTACTGAATAGTTTTCATCATACTGTCAGGCTGGAGATGGCCTCGGTTTGCCCATCATCACTGTAAGAGAAGCCTTTCTATATTAAATACTGCGCCTATATAGCTAGAGATGCCCAAAATAACGATCAGCAGTCGCCTCAATTAAGCTATATGGCGCCACTATTAGGTCCCATTCCGCCGCTATTAGGTCCCATTCCGCCGGTATTTGTGCACAAATACCATGGCACAATGGGTGTGAATATGTGGCCCATGTCACATTTGGTTTTTCCTCATAAGACTAGCGCCCTTAATAGTACCTGGAGGACACTTTTTAGGGAGCTATATAGCTTCATGTAGACGTAAGCTACCGAGGCGGTGATGTTTAATCCGAGCGTCGCATATACGTACTAGTTCCGGCTAGTATAGGCAAAGGCCTAAACTGTAAAGGCCTGCTAGTAGCGCTGATGTCTACTTCGAGAAGCGCGAAGTTGAATGATAGAAGAGTAGCTATCGATCTCGTCGGCAAATTCCAATGATTCTGTAAAATATGAAGAAACGCATTGCCCCGAGGCTAGCATGTTTGACCTATTTGTGTTTCCAGTTATGGCAGTTATTTAAATAATACAGCAAGATCAGGTATCTCAAGACAAGAAAATGAAACTTAATGCACCTCATTTCAGCTTTAACGTCAATGTTCCTGGAAGATGCAATACCTACCATTCTTTTCTTAAGAGCTCGTTTTTGTTATCGCGCGCATAATTTTGCTGCTGATAAGTAATGGCATGCCTAGGAACTAAAATTAAATATCGGGTTTCTAAGGGCTACGGGGATAACGTCTTTTGAAATTTTCTGGATAGCAGTGTTTAATCGCAAGCAGATCAAGCTTTTACGGGCTGCTGGGATAAATCCTTCCGTAAACTTCTGGATAGCAGTGCTTAAATGGAAGATTTTGTTAAGAACTACTTTTGTTATCGCGCCTATAATTTTTCTGCTGATAAGTTATGGTATGCTTGGACCTGAGCTGTTAATATGAGAGACGAGCCATGTTAAAGTGAGCCGATCGAACGGGTAACCGACTTTCGTTCAAATTGTAGATAAGGTTTCTACAGGCTACGGGGATAACGTCTTTTGTAATTTTCTCGATAGCAGTGTTTAATAGCAAGCAGAACAAGGTTCTACGGGCTTCTGGGATAAAGCCTTTTTTAATTTTCTGGATAGCAGTGCTTAAAAGGAATATTTTGTTAAGAACTACTTTTGTTATCGCGCCTTTAAGTTTTCTGCTGATAAGTTATGGTATGCCTTGGAACTGAGCTGTTAATAGGAGAGACGAGCCATGTTTAAGTGAGCCGTGCAAGCGGGTAACCGACTTTCGTTCAATTGTATATCAGGTTTCTACGGGCTACGGGGATAACTTCCTTTGTTAGTTTCTGGATAGCAGTGTTAAATAGCAAGCAGATCAAGTTTCTATGGGCTGATGGGAAAAAGCCCTTTGTAAATTTCTGGATAGCAGTGCTTAATAGCAAGCTGAACAGCCGGCTCGAAGCTTCCATCAGACTTGAATGTGCCTTCTTCGAATCGAAAAAGATAATCCTCGTCTGCTACATGCTTCCTTGGGCATACATATACAGCCTTATTCTCGACAGCAACACCACTGTATGAGTGCGAAGCCTCCTAAGCAGCAAAAACCTCCATTTTTTTGCTGTCCGATCCCTTGGCTTCACATATGGTCGTCAATGCCATACTTCCAGCAGGGGCTCGCACCTCCACTTCCATTGACTTCTTATCAATATTACGACCCCACCTTCCGCCAATGCGCAAAATAACACCGATACTAATTTCTTTACCTCCGATGAACCAGCTTCTCCTTGATCAGCGACGACTGCATCCGCAGCTTGGAAATCCACACTCAAGGTAGCATTGCTCGCACTCGTTCCATCCGAAGACTTCATCTTTCCAGCTTCAATGGCTCCTTGAGAACTATTAAGCTTCGACGATCCTGCCTGTCAGATAAAAAGATGAAAATTTGCACCTAAGGAGAACAGATGGGAGAATGGCTTTCGACTGGGTTCTTAGAAGCAGCAGTGTTGGGTTAATATTCGCGTATGCGCGCATAAAACAGAAGTTTAATTTGGTTTATATAGCCGCGTAATTGTAAGACTGCTCTGCGTAAACTCGAGGATAAACTATGTCGGTCGCGGGGTCGTCGGTTCGGGATTAATGGCAAGCGCTGCGGACGTGCGTTATATAGAGGCCGATAATTGAATTCCATGATCGGCGGTGCGCTGGAGTTAGGAAGGTGAAGACAGAAACCCTGCAATAATATTGCTAGTCATAGCCGTACCTTCTTTTTCTTTATTATATGCCACAACCTGATAATAATAAAATAATAGTATTTAAGAAAGGAATTTCTCAAGGACTTAAAACATTTATTCCCTTTGGGGGCCAAATAGACCCAATTTCAACGGTAGGAGCGAGACTACTATGGAAAAAAGCCCAAAAAAAGCAAAGAAAAAGAGAATTTCGGATACTTTTGGATCATTAATGATGGCAAAAGCACTTCTTCGCTGTTCGCGTAAATCATCCACAAGGTTTTCTATCTCCTTAGATTTAAGGGGAGAAATAACTTGATTGCTGTGGTCGGCGGTGCGCTGGAATGAGGAAGGTGTAGACGAGGCCTTGGGGCGACGGAAGGGCGGCGGCGGTTGCATAGCGTTAAGTCGAGGCTGTGACTTAATTTATTGGACCGGCTATGCGCTGGAGTTAGGAAGGTTGAGACAGGGCTTTTGAGCGGGGGAAGGACGGCGGCAGTTGCACGGCATTAAATATAGACTCTGAACTGATTGCTGGTGTCAGCTCCGCGAGCGAGTGTGAGGGCTTAGAAAATATGTCATGGCGAGTGTATGGCGGAGAAGGATGAAGGCTGTTAACTCGAGGCGGCTGTATCTTTGACTTTGGGCGAGTAACTCGAATTAAAGCTGAGGGTGGAGCTAAACGTTCGGGTTTCAGAAGCAGCACTGTTCAAACTGTCATCCAGGATACTTCCACTACGATTGACATTTCTCATACTAAAAGTTACGTTCACTTACACGTGTAGCTACGATTGGCACTTCTCATGCTAAAGGAAATGTTGCATTACACGTGCAGACATAATTAAGTGTAAGCAAATTTTCGCCAACTTCCCTCGAGGCCGCGTCTTTGGTCTGTAGCCGTACCGTCACCCCGCCCATTCTCGTGACCGTTGCCTCCACATTATCGATGAAGCAAGCGTTTCAAACAGTGCGCGCCCCTCTCACTCGGCCTTCCTCCCCAACGTCCTCGCGCTCGTGCGTCTTCGAAATCTCTCGGCGCAGCGTTAACTCGAAACTTCCACCCCTTTCCATCTCTCGACTGCTATCGCTCACGAAGTCGAATCCGCAGTAGATCTTCCTCCAGCACTGTTTCACAGGACCATATCAAACCTCCGCCGCTGTAGTCCGCTGTAATAGTTCGAGTAGCCGTTTCTATCCTCCCCGGTCCCATTTAACGTCGTCGTCGGTATTCGCTGCCCGTAGAAGCCAATCTCAAAGACGGAGAAATATGTCTCGAGACAGCTCCTACAGATTCAACCGCGCCGCGATTGTTGAACCTGCCGTCGTCATTTACCTTTGGAGAACTCGCTGCCGGTCCTCTCTGCATATAGAATCCAATCTCAAAGACGGATAAAAGTCTCGGGGTAGTTTCCACGGACTCAGCCGCGCGGCCGCAGACTTCAACACTGCTGGTGTCAGTTTCTTCAATCGAAGTCGCCGCCTTTGTCCTTCCCGGCCTCGTAACATCATCTAATGTTTGAACCTGCCGTCGTCATTTGCCCCTGGAGAACTCGCCGGCGGTCTTCACTGCCTGCATAATCCAACCTCAAAGACGGAGAATTCCGTCTCCGGGCGGCTTCTACGGATTCAGCCGCACCACCGGGAATAGGGTAGCCGGTGTGTTAAAGGGTAAAAAATCATCCTCGGGACGATGTTTGTAACGCAGTCGATCTATTGTTTAACGCGAGAAGGAGCCTGGCAGTGTCGTGGCAGAAATCAGAAACGTCAAGACCTTTGCTGATACCCGGTCCTTTGTCGAAGCGCCCATTCACTGCGACCGCTCCTCGTCCGATTCCGTCACATTTCACTACTAGTCCATCGGCAGCAAAACACGCCGCCAATATTCTTATCCCTCTCCACTGTGTCGCCGTTGAGCCCCTCATTTTACGGCACTAAACAACCTCGGACGCTGTCGAAGGTCCACGTCGCCGAGACAGAGCGCTACCGAAGACACTTCGCAGTGATCCTTACTCAGGAAGAATACTACGTCACCACAGTGTGTTCTGCGCGGTAAGGATCGTGCCAGGTTCGTTGCATGTAACAAAAAAGGCGAGAATTTTACCGTATCCTCTGTGACGCAGTCGACTCTTTGTTTTCCTTGAGAATTAGTTTGCTGGGGTGGTGGCAGATATTGAAATCAAGAGAGCCTTCTCTGACTCCCCGACCTTCAACGCAACACCCAATTACTTTGACAGAGCCTCGTCCGATTCAGTCACATTCGACTGCTTATTCCTCGGCAGCAAAAGATGCCGTCATAGTACTTGGCGACTACGCCATAGTACTCGGCCCTGGACCACTTTCCCGCCGCTGAGATCCTCTCGAACCGGCACTTACAAACTTTGCACACTGTCGAAAGTCTACGTCGCTGAGCCTGAGCGTTACTGAGGACGCTTCGCGGCTATCCTTTCGCAGAAGGCAAAATACGTAATCACCGAGTGTTCTGCGCGGTAAGGAGAGTGCCTGGATCGCTGCAGATATCTAAACCAGGGAGACTTTTACTGAATCCCAGGCCCTTATCGAAACTATCGCGAGAGTACATTCCCGTCCTGAGACCAATCCTTCATCGAAATTAACGCGCCACTACGTTCTCGTCCTTTCCTTAATCTGCCACGCCCACTGTTGCAGAACTTTGAGTCTTCAACTCAGAACGCCGCGAGTTTGACGAACACCTGAGTAAGCACTTACCGAAGGTTCTACTGCTCGAGGTCGAGATGGGTTGTAATTTCGAACCCGAGGTGGCTATTGCCAAGGGTTTGGCAGACGTCTGGAATGCTCTAGAGACTTCGAAATTTGTCGTTTTCGCAGCACAAACTGGCTTAGAAAAGTCCACAAGACTCCCAAGGTTCCTGGCTGAGACGGACAACTTTTTCCTGTTGAAAGTCGCTTGCACTCAACCGAGTAGAATTGCTGCTAAAACTCTGGCGCGGAGAGTTGCTGCGGACGTAGGTACTAATGAGAATAACGGCTTCGTCAGTTACAAGGTTAGCGAGGACAGAACCGTGAACTCGCCGACGCGCTTGGTTTTTATGACAGTCGGGTCGTTACTGATGGAGGCTCTCCGTGATGGTATAATGAAAGCTTACTCTTACGTCGTTGTCGACGAGGCCCACGAACTATCTATGGACACCGAAACCTTTCTTTGTCTGCTGAAGGTTTTTCTGGAGAGGAGCACGTGCCTTAAGTTGGTTATCATGTCTGCGACACTCAAGGCAAAGCTTTTCACTGACTACTTTCCAGAATCTTGTCTCGTAGCAATCAATGAAGTTAAGAAGCATCACGTCCAAGTATCGTATCTTTTGGAGACGCCCAAGGATGTGGTTTACGCTGTAGCAGTGCGCGCAGAAGCGATTCACCTTCAAGAATCAGACGAACATGCGCTTAGTTTTCTGCCAGGAACTGAGTTAATCAACACTTGTGTCAGCAAGATCGCCAGTCAGGTTGAAGCTCTTTCCACGAAGTTGAACGTCAATCGTGTTGGGATGTACATTATACTGCCATTGTTTCAAATCTTTATCCAGCGGATCAAGACAAGGCGTTGGCAGGTCATGTTTTGAACGTTTGGGAAGGTGAATATAGCGAGAAATGCAGAAGACCAGTGAGAAAAATTGTTTGTGCAACTAATATCGCCGAAGCGTCTGTTACTGTTCGTGATCTCTGTTTCCATCATCGATTCTGGATTGTCGAAGCGGCTGACACCTGATTGGAAAACGAGGCAGGAGCAGTTTATTTCCGGTCTTATTGATCACCAATCAGCAATTCAGCGGAAGGGCAGAACCGGGCGGACGCGGAGCGGAACAAATTATCAGTTGTATACGGAGAGTGTTTTTGAAAGCGAGATGAAACAGAGACATGCCCCGGATGTTGTGCGAAACGATCCGACTGGAATGATTTTGAAACTCACTAGTTTCGGAGTTAAGGCCGTGGCCGAATTTGACCTCATTCAAAGGCCGGATATCTGCCTGTTTTACGCGGCTATAGCACGCTGAGTTTGCTTGGTGCATATTCATCAGCCGGTAGCGTCGAATGGCTTTCCAGTATCGGCAAGAACATGATGAGATTACCAATAACACCAGAGATGGTAGTGTCATTGACAAGAGCTAACCAATTGGGTTGCGTCCGTTTGATGATGGCGCTTGCTGCGATGCTTCAAGAAGGTCTGGAGGGCTTCTTCATTGCTCGTAAGCCGGAAGACAAGACTCGGTACTGCAACGCACACCGACATTTGACGATGACAGAGGTGAACATTGGAGACTTGTACGAGTTTGCCTGGAGCTCAGAGAAGATGCAGTGCGAAATTTGGACGGAACGCATGGTCGGCGGTGGTGCGCGATGAACTGTATGAAGGTTTCCAAACTCAAGTCGGCCATGAAGGCTTTAGATGACTTGGTAGAAAGAGGCAGATTTCATTTGGGGTTTTTGTGAGCAGGAAATGATGTATCCCGGCGAATCCGCGAAGAATAACGTTTTCAAAGCTTTGGTGAGGGGCCACTTCATGCAAATTGCAATGCAAAGAAATGGGTACCATTCGTGTACCTCGTACACCTCTGTTAACGCCAACTTGCCTGTCGTACTGCACTAAACCAGTCAGGAGCAAATAATTGCCGACAGAACCTGGGTTCTGTACAGTACTATCTTCAACCACAAGACCGTGTTCAAGATTAAGTGCTGGTCTGCGCTGAAGCCGAAATGAATGCTAAGCGAAGACGGTACTTTCTTTGTGGCAGACAATTTCAGACCGAGAGACGTCAAATAGAGTATCGACAGTTTAATCAGACTTAATTGAGCTGGATAAAGGTAATCATAAAAGTTGAGTGATTTTTGAAGTTTGTGCCGGAGGTCGAGCGGAGAGAATCGATCCGGCAGCAACATCATTTGATGGGAGGCGTCTGCATAATGAGGAGAACAGATATCCTGTGACAGCGAATATTCGGGAGTATGTCGCTTACCGTGATGATGGTCAAGCAGCGACCTCCAAAATCCTGACAAAATGATGAAATTAGTCGGCAAACCTTTATTTTGATAGCGTTGCTCTTACACGTGTAGCCACAGGACTGTGTATGCAAAGTATTTTCATCCTCTCTTGTGGTCTGCGCCGTTACCTTTCACTCACCCAATATCCCTTCTGTCTCTATCACATGCGCGTCTCCGATCGTATTCCACTCTTCGTGCGTCATAGTCCGGTATATATTCTCTCTCTCTACACCGCTGCCGTCAGTTATTCCAAGTCAAGTCGCCGCTAATACTTCGCTGACCTAACGAAAATATTCTCAAAGGAGGAATCCTCCTTCCCAGGATCACTCTTCCAAACAACGGCGAATAACAAGCCGGTCTAGTAGCTACAACGCAATCCTCACTAACTTCATGTCGAGCCGCTGCCTTGTTTTCGCAGGGCCGTCTAAGCTGGTCTCAAGGGAGGATTGTTCTCCTCGGGAGCTCAGTTTCTGCCTTTGGAACTGTCGCTCTTCTTGGAAACTCGCGTTATTTCTACGAAGTGTTAACGTTTCAATTTACTGTGTCTAATCCATATAATCACCCCGCAACGGTGCGCATCATGCCTTCGACGCGTTTTCTGAGCCACAGGCTCTCTCCACGACTATCGTGTCGTTTGGCTGCTCGAAGAGATCTGGAGCCGGGAAAGGGAAGCCGGAAAGTCGTATGTGGAAAGCCGGGCAAAACGAAGTAATTGTTCGCTGTGTGTCACACGAAGAAAGTCAGGTCCAGGAGGCTCTTGTGCGTGAAGACGTGGAGCGGTTCCGTGTCACACTGGATGAAATTGCATCGATTAAGCATTTAAGTGCTTCTGAGAGTGATGAGGTGCTATTCCATTGCAGCGTCGCTGAAAAACACTTGGGTACAGCGTCCTGGGGAGGTGGAGAGCGTGTGATGTTTTGCGTGTTGCTTTAGTGTACTCGTCACAGCGCCCTGACATTACTTTTAGTCGAGAAGCTATTTTCGTTCATGAACTCATCGGTCACTTCTGTACAGGACGTGTGGTTGCCTCGATTACCTCGCCACGACGTCATAGGTTCTGCTGCATATCTCACAGCACCAGAACGGGTTAAGACCATGAACCCCAGCGACGTTGTTTTGGCGATCAGAAACTATGCTATTGCCTACAATGACGAAAATAGAGACAGTTCTGCAACGAAGATAGCCAATGCGAAAGGTCTCAAGACATCTTTCTTCGATGCCCTAAATGATGAGAATTCCAAACACATATTTGACAACACTTGCAGTGTTCAGGACGCGTTTGTAATATTCATGTACACTCCAGATGTTGTAAGCGGTTCGGCAGTTGATGAGCTCTATGCTTCGGCGGAGCACCTTTGTGGAAATGTTTGCAAAGGTTTGCACCCTGTTCACAAATACAAGGCAAGTTGTTTATTCTTCCGCTCGATACGTGGAATACAGTCAACCCTGTACAAGACAAGGGAAGTGGTGGCGGAGGTTAATGTTTCGAAACAAGTCCTTGGAATTCTCAGGTCCATGTAGAGGCGTCTGGCTAACGGATATTTGGCGCGGCCCGTGCGAACGGATGTCGTCACAAAGCCTCATCGACTCAAATATGCGCGCCCTGGCTAAAATACTATCGGGCGTGTTCAGTTACATGATGCTGGATCATGGATGGGACGAGAAATGTCTGCGGAAGTGGCAGCATTCATGGGTATGAATCTACGTCTTATCCCGGCTGTGGACGTTTTTGGTTCTGCAGCCAGTTCTGTGTTGAGGCCGCAGGCGTTTGCATGTCTTTTGAGACGTGTCGAATCCGATGATCCACGATTGTATTCATAATACGATCGTAACGAGTTGAAGGAGAGTTTGGATTGCGTGGCGTGTAACGCCGTGATGCGTCTGTCGGCGGTTCAGGTCAGAGAGAGGAGAATAGTGTTCAGTTATCGCTTGGTTATGACCGCTAGGCAATCATTGGAATCTGCGCTGCGCGTATTCACTGAGTTGCAACCGGAACAATCAACCTACGAAAATATTTAGATGAGGTAGAAAGCAATGGCGAAGGATGCAATGGTGTATTCCGCAAATGAGTGCAAAAACATGACGGAGAGGTGTGGAAGGAGGTTCGCGTCAATCCTGCCAAGTGATGAGACTCGCTTGCGCAAGTGCCAGGAACGATGTGATGATTTCTCGAGTTATAATGCAAGACCGAAAGCTCGAACACTCGAGCCAGAAGTTGCGCCCATTGCATCGGATGTTGCTACAACTAGAAAATATTCGTCTTAATCCAGAAGAGTTGAGAAAGTTGGGAAGGCGATGCCACTGCGGAAAAGGAAATCCAAGCCGCCGAGGTTAGAGGAACCCGAGTCAAATATTGCTTCCTCTTCACTAGAGCCCGTTTGCTTACAGTAGCTTTCACCTCTTTTTCAAGAAAAAATCAGTTTGAAAGTGTTTTACTGTTCACAATAGCCGAGTGACCTATTTTACTCACCGTAAAGTCAACTATTCGTAGTACTTAGTTTTTAAAATGCGTCAGCAACACAGTGTGAAAAGTATTCATTGTGTACGCCTTGATTGTTATTCCACTGCATATGGGTCGACGATCTACCTCATATGTATAGTCCTTTCTCTAGGGCGCAGAACGTAGCCGATACTTGAGAATGAAACACAATTTGAATTAAGCTGGCCCCTTATAATCGGTCTGCAACACTAAATTTGTGATCCTATCCGATATGTAATAATCGTACAGCACGCAGACGCAACAAATAAAACAGTGGCGTTTTAATTGGAGAGGCTGTCGTATCGATAGGTATCGGATAACTGCGACACTCTACTTCTGATGATTCTAATTCTCTACATATCAGCGCTGTTCTAAAGTTCAAGGCTGCATATGAATTAGTTCCAGCGTTCTTTCGGGGGCCGTCTTTAATACTCAGCGCTGAAGTAAGTTAACTGGAAGCTCTATCTGTTAGCAGTAAAAGCATCTGTGTAGTTGATTCTACAATTCTGAATCAATTTGAAAAAAAGAATCGTGAACGGTTACCAAAACATAAGGAAGTAAATACCAAAATAGAACTGGCCTTGAGGACAGCTACGCCCTAATTAGAACTTTGTTTGAGATGCCATCGTCGTCATGATTAAACAAAACAGTTTTGATAGAGATGATGCCTATCCTTTTGGGAAAGAAGCCTCGAGCAGGGAACCCCGCTTCAATGGCGAAATTGGCACTTCAAATACGAACGCATTGATTCTCAACTTCCGTTTCAATTCTCATTGTCAAGCTGAGAAAGAAGGTAGGCGGTAGTTA
>JAULCF010237778.1:0-12112 GCA_032361265.1 Devaleraea mollis | reverse complement strand
CAGTCATCGTTCGCGTCATTTAACGTGATGAATGAGACGTTTTCTGTCGGGCATGGATGTGTGATAATTTCATTTTTATTTATTTTTACTATTTTTTTCGCAGACAGTTTACGATAATATCATAAAAACTGTTGGGTTTGTCGCTCTAGTGAGCAGCAACACAAAATATTTTCAGTAAATGTTTGAAGGCTCGTTACAAAGAGTGACTGTATGTGCACACGCAGTGACGTTTTGTGATGAGCCTTCAAAATTTGATGCATATATTAGGCTCATCACGAAACGTCACTGCGTTTGCACATACAGTCACTCTTTGCAATGAGCCTTCAAATGTTTACTTAAAAATATTTTGTGTTGCTGCTGTATACCACTTACTCATGTGCAGTGAAGTTCTTTTTTATAATACATAATATATATGTATACATATATGTATACATATATAATATGTATTATAAAAAAGAACATATATATATATATATGTATAATATACATAAACGTAAATTTACACATATATATTATATATACATCAAATTTTATAAAATTACGTGTATATACATGTATGCCATAGTCTCCAAATTTTACTCAACATATTACTACAACATAGTATGTGTTGCTGACTGTATACAACTTACCAATGTATAATGATGCTCTTTTTATGGCTCATACATGTTCTGCTTCCTTTTTCTGGGGATAATATTTGTGAGCTAAGATCACATTTTCTAAAATTGTAACTAAATAAGAACTTTCTCCTCTTTTCTGGCTGCGTCATGCCTTGTATGATGTATGAAAGTAAAAGTTCGTCGCGTACGACCTTTTCTGGTGCCTTCTTTTAGTAAAAGCCGTGGAAAGGCACACACACCAAACTTGAAATGCTAGTGAACCCTTTTCTTACCGTATGTGAGGAGATTCATTTTCTTCTGGAAACCTTTTCTACTTGAAATTGGCGTCTATGGCAATATTTCTACTTTGGGGCATCTCAGAAGTGCTAATGGATGAGTAAAAAATCTCGACGGAAGCGAGTTGTCGTATTGAACTGCTCCTGAAGGAAAGTATGACCCTTAAGGAGACTTTGAAGATGCTCAGGAGTGAGGAGAAAGAAGCCTGTACCAGAGGAAGCAATTTGAGCTGACTACTTATCTGAGCAAAATAGCGGAATTATTTTTGAAATGATGGCAAAGACATTTTTTTCGCGGAAGGTGAGTTAGAACCTACTGTGAAAGTGAAGGTGAACGTGAGAATGCGTATGAGAGCGCACGAATGGTTGTACCTGACATGACGGCGTAATCCAGCACTCGGGTCCTGTTACTCCTTGAGTGCCGCTCTTATGATATTTTGCCAGGCAGATGTGATCCAGCTGTATATGAGGTAATTCTATGCTGCTCTTGGCTTTTTGTGTGGGTACTACTCTGAGAAATTGAATGTGTTTGAAGATGGTGTCTATGCTGGTGCTGCACGTGGGCAAAAACGAGAGGTTCTGCACTGAAGTTGGCGCTGAGCAATATGCTATTCCTGATATTAACATTAAGATTTCCTTGAAGAAGATAGAAGTAAGACTTCTGCTACGCCTGAGATCAAGATCAAAAGCTGCGTCCCATGTTTTTTTGTTCGATTGTTGCGGTGCTGGTTTAAATCCAGAGTGCGATGGGGAGACCGCGCTCGAAGCTGAGAGCGGTGCGTTTTCTTCGCCAAAGGTAGCCCAGAGGGTGATTGTATTAGTTTACACCTTTTTGGACATTATATAGTTGGCAATATCAGTGACTAATTATGCGACTGACTATAGTCCTAGTTAGTGCGATGGCTCGTGAACTAGTTATCAGAGTGCTGCAACAAAATACTTATTGTAAATAATTCTTTTGGAATACGCTGTCACTCCGGCGTGCAGAAGGGCACTGCGGAGCTCATATTATTCTAGATTCCCCTGCCATCTAGCTTTCAAAGGGCTCTTTCTGGCAAAGAAAATGAACCAGAACCAGAAAAGAGCGGGCATAATACGATAATTTTCTGGTACACTCACTAAAATGGATCCATCCACTTTTGGAACTTAAAATCAGCGCTGCATCAGTAAAGTTCCAAAATCTATTCAAGGAGTTACCAGTTTGTAGCAAAAAGAAACGCCATCAAAAGAGACACAATATTCTCCAATTCTCCAACACTTAAAGCACTAATCGAACGTCGTGTTTCTGAGACGGCCCGAACTTTCTGCTCCGAATTATCTGGTGCTTTGTATAGATGAGCCGCCTAAAAAATTACGAGCTATGCTGGATGATTGGAACATTACACGGTGTCACTCCTCACTAAAACTCAAGTCTACACGTGTGCAACGTATAATAAGAATACACTGAATCTATTGATAAGTCGATAAAAATAAGGCAATGCATAGTAATCCTATCGATGATCATCAGTGTATTCTTATACTCGAGTAATCTCAACAATATTTCTTCAAGGCGTTCTAAAATGTATGAAGGAAGCACGCAAGAAATTCCCAAAATAATGGCTCGTAAACCTGGAACGCCAGCAAAAAATAGAATAAAAGCCGACGAATTCTGCGACATATGTCAAGTAACATTTGTCCATTTTTTTGGGTAGCTGTAGGTCTGGTCATATAGAGATTTCCCTAGAAATGTCCAGAAATGCAAAATTGATTTTACAAGAAAGTTCTCTACCCGTGGCACATATTCTGGGAACATTTTTTGCTGACGCATGGCTTGACGAGAAAACAGAGGGATGTTTTTCTTCACTTGGGGCGGTTTTCTCGCCTTTCCTGCCGCTTTGACCTCCTCACCCTACCTCACCGGCCCCTCTCCGTGCCACCGCCATCATTCCTTCCTTCTATTTCCAAACGATACTCCTAGAAAATGAACCGCGACACGCATCACGGTGACTTAAAGTCTTCTTCGCTTCCAATGTCTCGTGTCGCGGCCTCTGCTGCTTCCCCTGCAATAAATCTTCCCGTTATCCCCAGTCCTTCATTATTTACGACTGCAGCGGCCGACGATAGCGATTTTGTGGCGTCACCCAGCACCTCGTCGAAGACGAAGAGGTTTTGGACGTGGCTGTGTCCAAAGGTCCCAACTTTCATCCGCCGGAAGACCTTCTCATCGCGCAGTGCTTCGCCACGTCGTCGGTCCGCGGTCCGAATCAGAGCAATATGTTGGGCGGCGTGAAGGAGCTCTATAACGAGAAGTCCGCCTTTCCGAGCTCTGCCGAATCACTGCAGTCTCGCTTTGGCGATATTTCGTGAGAATCCCAGAACTAAACCCGGGCGTGTCACACTATCGAGACGACCATTCCATCTTGGCATATTCTAGACGAGGAGCAGATTTTAGATCCTACTCAGGAGCTCTACCGCAGGACTAATAAGGTTATGCGGAAAGGTAAGATGTACTTTGCGCCAGCGAATCGATTTGTAGAGGTTTTCCTTTTCCTCAAGGACTGCTCGAATTACAACGGCGTCGGAAAGCAGCCGTCGATACACTCCTTCTCAGCTAGTACACCAAGCCTTCTCCCCATTGTCCCTTTTTCGTCTTCCATTGCGCCTTCGTCGAGCGACGACGACTCCGGGCAAGTCTCTACCCTCCCGCCGACAGATTTTAATGGCGGCTAACCCGTGATCGAGGCTGCCGATGTCTCGAAGATCGCCCACTTACCGGGAATCAAGAAGATACGTAAGCAGCAGCTAGCGGAGAACAAGAACTCGGGAAGCGCAAAGATTGCCACCGCTGTTGACGGAGTATGCAGTGCAATGCGCGAGTCTACTTCATCTCGCGTAGAGCAGGCAAAGCTAAAGCTTAGGATCAAGCTTATTGAGAGGGATGGTCTACTGGAAGCTTTTGAGAAGGCAGCGTACAAGGCTATCATGAACGAAGTGGCAGGAAGTGCAACCGAATCAGCGAGTGAGAACGGATTTCAGTCTTCAGGTGCGACGCTTGACAGCGGTTCGGGATCGGAAGATGGAGAACAGTTCGGTGGTGATGGTAACGTCAGTGCAATTTAGCTCCTTGATGTTTAGGCTAGGAAAAATGAAGTAGAAAGGTTGTACCACTCTAGCTTTCAATTAATTTTCTACTATCAATGAGTGTTTAAAAAGCACGAAAATGGGAGTTCTCGGGGGATCGCTCAATCGTGTTTTCCTAAACGTTTGTTCACAATGATTTGAAAAGTACAGAGTAAACCCTCGATGAGTGCAGCCCCCTTTTATTGCAACCCCCCCGATTAGTCAATCCCTGGCAACCAAACGGTGCACAAAATGCGTCTAAGGGCTTGAATCAGGGGTTACTGTTGGTAAGTGCAATCCCCCACCCTAAGTGCAACTTTTCGATAAGTTTAACCCGTTTCGAGGGGGTTGCACTTATCACATCTTCAAAATTGGTTCCTTTTTAGGTTTCTCATAACATTGTGGCATTAAATACAAATTTGGTAGTTCAATCCGACTGCATTCTCGACTGGAACGGGCATCGTCCATAAAGCTTCTCCACCCCACCATTGATACCCTAGTGTTTACGTATGCCATTGCCTCTCTCTCATTGTTTGAAGTTTTGCCGCGCATCTGGCTCCCGCCTCCAAAGCAGCTGAGGGGATAAATCCTCCGAACAGAGGCGCTATCCGTGCCCACTCTAATTTCCTATTTTCCCATCACCGCCTATCATGATGGTCATCGCTTCTAGTGTACTTGCCATCCTGGAACTTTTCAGTGTGCGTTTGTTGAGTCAGTATCGTATCCGTATTCTGTCAGGGTGGCTGACCTTGTCCTCTGTACAGCATGAGCATGACACGTAATAGAATTCTCATAAATATTGCTTATCATACCGTCCGGTCAGTGCAACCCCCCCAAATAAGTGCAACCATCTAACCCTTAGGCGCGACACAAAAAAGGATTGCACTCATCGAGGTTTTACTCTGTATAATATTACCCTACAGCAGTTATTTTGATGTCTGAATACTTCTCTAGCTTGTAAATCATTGTGTATGATCTCTGAGTGTTTAAAAAACTAAAATCATCGTACGCAATGATCTAAAAGCTATCTTTGAGCGCTTGAAAACACTACTAGTGTTTTAAAACACTCAAAGATTATACACAATGATCTAAAAGCTAAAGAAGTATTAAAAAATCTAATACTAAGTATTAAAAACATTTTTCGACAGAGACTCTTACTAAGTAGTACAGAGTGATAGCCTCCGTCGGAAAATGTTTATAGCGCACTGAACATCGGACGCGGAGTACCTAGGTAGAGCACTCTATAGCTTTCAAGCTATTTTGCCATCGGAAAGTTAGCCGTGCGAGGAATCTTTGAGCTATGCAAAAATATACAAGATTTATATAAGTTAGCTAGGTGTCTTGGTTGAGAGACAACTTGTGATCTGAGAGGACAACCTTCAGATACCTGTGGGATTTTCTATCGGTGATGACGTCGCAGACGTCGGAAAACCTATTAATCATCCCGGCGAACGACCATACTGGGGCAGCCGCCGGGAGAGGGGCAGCCTGAGCGCCGCCACCCCCCCCAGTGCTATTGGGAAGCTTCATGAACTCCGCAGGAACATCCTCATCTCTTATTCTATTCTCGGCACTATCATACTCTGCATCTAGTTTCCCACTCAAGCGCAACTCCACAACATATTATGCAGGATGACACAAACTTGGTAATCGAAAATAGAAAATATTAGTCAAGCTCGAAAGATTCGTAACGAAGAATTTGAAGCGACCTTGCAAACACTCGTTTAATCTTTCCACATCCTTCCTCGTGGACTCCTGACGATCGGTAAAAAGTACTCATTCGCGTTCGCCGGGCCAGGGATTGGCTTGTGAAATATAGCTCAGTCATCATAAAGGCCGTCAGTCAAAACATATATGGGCCAGTCTCGTAATACTCCTGTAATTTTAAAGCCCTCGGGCAACTTCAGACTGCGCTCTCCCTAAAAGATGGCGATGAAGAAAGGTGAACTCTACAAAAACGTGAGATCTTTGTTAGTACCAACACGTCCGGCGAACCAGTTCCTGCAATAAAGACCATGGTCGCATATGGCCTCGCAGCTTATTGTTGCAAGCTTGACATTCTTTTGGTTCTGAAACTGCCTCTTGAGTTCGATCTGGCACTGCTTCCAATGAATGTGCATACAGTCGAGGATACCACGGCAGCATGGAAAGCCTTCATACTCATAATCGGACGTGATACTGCGCAGTTCCTCCAGGCTGGGTTCCTTGTTGAGATCCCTTGGGCCGAAATTTGTCTCCATCGGCCCGATGAAGTTGTGCAACGACTGTCTCTGCGATTCAGGACTCGTGCCGCTGGAATCGTTTTGGTCTCGATACGATACTGGCTTCCCTAGTCTCCTCAAACCCGTCAGAAGATTTTGGTGGGTAGTGTGTTCCAGTCTACCGGTGTCGCCAGAACGCTGCAGAAGAGCGGAGTGCTCATTGCCGAGGCGGGTATGAATCACTGAATAAAGTTTTATGGGAAAGCAAAACACTTCTCGAAATTTATACTCCCTGTAACTGGGGCTGGGGCTTAGGTAGTCTTCGAACCACGGGCATTCCAGTCTAATGACAGTGTGAGAACCAGGTAGCTTTCCCACCAGGGCTAGGCTTTCATATCCATCGTCAAATTCCGCACCGTTGACTATGGCAACAACCGCGGCCACTGCCTCCTCTTCCTCCTCATAAGATCCATGGAAAATGGTATTAAAGTCGGCATCCATCGAATCCGCATCTGAGCTCGTGTCATTCATGGTAAAACTGCAGATTGCGACTGTCTGCGTGATGATATTAAAAAAACGGAAGCTCGAATTGAATGAGACGCACTATCAGACTCAAGGCTGTAAAGGCTCAGTGCTCGGGATTTCTACTGTAAACAACGGTATAATTTACCGCCGACGCCGTCGATGCCAACTTGCTTCGCGCTGGTAGCAAAATGACGTCATGTTTTACAATTTAGCACACCCAACGTCAAAAATGCCAACTACCGATAGCCCTGAATTTTCAGATTCTTCTAAATGTCTTCCAATTATTTAGAAATTTAGAAATCAATTAGCAGTAGAAAGTAGCACGACCAATAGTCCTGCTCTTCGTTACCGCATTTAAAACTTATTATTCTTATAACAATCAGAATGATAGCATCATTAGAGATTGTTTTACAAAAATGTCAGCTCACTTGACGTCTAAAAAACCAACGAAGGAAAGGGAAAGATAGCGTTCCTTGTTAATTGAGATATTGCTTCAGTGATAAACTTGTGCCACTTCTTTCAGGGTACCGCACATATTTGGCAGGTTTATTGGGTACTAATCTAAGGCACTGAAACGTGACACTTATTAAAAGCTTCAGTTCTTCTTTTTAGCATTAAAGAACGCTCAATTTAAAGGGCTGTTACTTTCACCAAGAGCATGTAATTGTTATGAATATAGGTATTTCATGCCTCAAAGTAGTTATATATTGAAATAGTTTGTGGCTTTTTTAAAAAAGCTCTAAAACCACAGTATATAAAACTATTTTGGGTTACTTATCGGGCTGTGGCGATGCACTCTCTACAGCAACTAAACGATAGAAGATTACTGTAACCTGCAGGTACCCAGCTTAGTAAGGTGATGAGTCCTGGAGCTGTTTAAAAGTTTCCGGTTGTTATGAAAAGATTTTGGGGAAAAAAGGGTCAAGATATCGCCTATGGTCACGGGATAGCTCGTTGGAAAGCTGACGATTAGCCCTGCGTGGAATTGTAAATATATATCTTGCTAGATCAATACGTGGCACCCGGATTCGCCTCAAAGAGAGGCTAAGTTTTGGGGGTTAAAACGCCCAGACAGTCGAAGTTATCATATTCTGCTGGTTTTCCGTATATTTGCAGCAAACCAGTTTGTACTCAGTGTAAACAATCGACAATTATTGCTCTGAGAATGAGCTGGTTCGCTGCAATTTTACAGAAAACCAGCTCTTTCTCAGAAAACCAGCTCTTTCTCAGTATAAGCAACTTCAATTACGTTGCTTGCACTAAGAACAGCTGGTTTGCTTTGCTTGCTCTGAGAACGAGCTATTTTTCTGCAAATGTACAACAAAAACAGCTCGTTCTCATTGCAAGCAATGACGGTTAAGTTGCTTGCACTAAGAACGAGCTGTTTTGCTGTAACTGTCCAGCTAACCAGCTCGTTCTCAGTACAATTTATTGCAAACCAGCTCGAGCTGGACGATCGTCCTCAGTGCAAGAAACGTCGATTGCAGCTCCGGACCAGTGCCCACCTGCAAATCTCATTTGGAAACAACATCTTCTTTCCCTCGTCCGGCCGCTCGCCACCATTCGCACCGCCGGCCTACCGTCCAACCCCTTGAAACGGGGTTTACCCTGATTCCCTCGCAGAGATTTGATTCTTCTGATCTTTGTGACGTACTTCAAGTGCGATATCACCGCCGCACTCTGTGGAGATGTTTATCTCAGCATCATTGATTTGTGGTAAGACGCCGCGTCGACGCCGCGCCACAAGAAGGGGAATTTTGCGTCGTGTGTCTCTGATACTGGTGGGCTTGTATGCGTCGTATGCTGCTCGTGTGATCGGCGAGGACGCGGCCGTCCCTCTGCCCGCGAGAGAGACTCTGTTACTCGACCGCGTCCCCGTGCCTCCAGGCTCAAGATAAACGCAACATCAGTTGCCACAGCCACCTCACGTCGAATGGCGGCCGTTCTGGAGGAAGAAGAGTTTCTTAGACCATCTCTGCCCGAGATTCAAGAGCCTCGATATTTTGGCAAGCCAGTTGAGAACGATACTTTCGCAGCATAGCGGGCTATTAATTCTAGATCTATGAGAGCTGTTCAATTGTCTATTTGTCTTTATTCAAGTGCTGTTAATCACTTGCCGCTGGCACGATACTCAGGCGACATTATAAATATCTCCGACGGAGATCTGTTCATAATTTACCTGGTTACAAGGCAGTGCATCGCAAAGGTTGCGCTTTTTTGTCTCCTAATGACGCCGCGAACTATGTTTGTCGCTTTCAGTGTCAAGAATCTCGTATACCACTGGCAGAAGCCTACCGCAGGTACCCTGCTATGAGAACCCAGTGAAATATGATACGCGCTGTGGAATGCGTAAGTTTTCCCCGGAGAGTTGCAACGCGTGTTTTACGATGCTCGAGTCAACCAAACAAACCAGCAAGAGTCTCTGGCGTCGCTGGTTTGAACGTTGCATCTGAGCCTGGAGCAGTTGTTGAAGCAACTGATTTTACAGACACAAGAAATGATGTAATTTACGCGTCCATGCGTTGCTTTATTGAGGGGGGTGATGTTGATGAAGAAGATGCAGAAGATGAGCCGGAGGATGACGCGGAAGGTGAAGTCATGGATGATGACGCCAGAAGTGAAGAAAGGGAAGATTTCGCTCGGAGTCTGGGTGAAGATAGCCCGAAGCAAGTGGATGAGGCAGAGAAGTCCGCCAGCACGAAGCCCCGCCTACGTCTTTTGGGTCGCAAGGTTTTCCAATAATGGAATATTGAATAGATCAGTATCAAGTCCGGACGCGTAATTGAGAAAAAGAAGCGTGTTGCTCAACGAGTGCCAGATGAGGCCATCGCTCATTTTGTCAAGTTTATCTACCACTCTAGCAAGGCGCAAATTATGAGCTGGGGAGTGAAGCGAATTCGCTTTGGGGCCAAGACTGTTCTTATACCTGCTACAACAAAGAATAATTCTAGGACTAATTTGTACATGCAGTATCGGTTACTCTCAGACGAATGCTCATTCAAAATTATCGGCCGCACAACCTTTTTATTCTAGTCTCTGCTCTCACAGCTCGTGACCAGGCTAATAAAACTTCTGCTAACTATGTCGTTTCTAAACTAGTGCATGAACCTCTGCATTATTTGAAAAGAGCTTTGAAGATTCTCAGCGCCAGCCAAAGAATTTCAACCAAACGCGTTAACTCTATTGACATTGAACTGGAACAGGTGAGAAATTTTCTTCGCCATAACTTTGGTAAAAATAATGTCGACACTACTGGAAAAGATTTCGACGTATTTAACTGCTCCTCACACGCTTTAGATGGAAGCAAGAGAGGAAGCGTGTCTAGAGAGGTCAAGTGCGAGCTTTTCATGCTGCCCTTCGATCTTATTCGAAATTTAAGAAAATTCGTTCCCGCAGAGCGTGAGGATGCTCGGATTGCTTTAGACGAGGCTCAAAAGCGTTTCCGGTTGTATATGGTTCATGTTCATCGCCTCCGTGCACAGCAAGCGCATATTAAAGCGCTTCCAGATGAGATCAAGGACAAAACCTTTACAATTGCATCATATTTACGGTTGACTATAAAATGAAATTCTTAGCTATGCTGTACAACGAGACTCAAATCGATGTTTTTGGAAAGAAAGGCTTTCCTTGGCACGGAGTCGCCGCTCAGTTCTTAAATCCCTCTCTTGATTCGTCGGACCCTGTGGCTTCAGAAATCTCGATGCTTTTTATGGACGGGATTGTTGGGAATGAAACTATGCAGAACTGATTGAATGTATCAAGTGTGATCGATGCTGCTCTCTACTGCATAAAGGAGGCTATGCCCCATGTTACTGAGGTCATTATCGAAAGGGATAATGCAGGCTGCTATCAAAACCGCATTTTGCCGATTGTGCTGCCTTTCATATGTGAAAGCCATGCTATTGATCTATTTGAGTTTGTTCATGGAGAGCCTGCCGATTACAAGGTACTTTAGACGCATACTTTAGTGTTGGAATAACTTGGGTCTGCGTGTTTTGTCGGGAAGGGAGTGATGTCACGACAGCTACGCAACTTCTCGTTGCTCTTAAATATGGAGGTGGGATCGCAAATACTATTGCTGATGTTGTGGACATCAATCGCGACGCATCAAAACTGACGGCGTGGATAGAGATGGAGGCAAAAGATAAGAAAATCCTAAGAGTGCTTGGTACTTCGAAGTATATCGAACGACATAAAGTACGAGAAGGTTTCTGGAAAACAAGAATTTATTTTGAAGTGCTCAGATTACTCAGGATTTGGGACGGCACGGGTTATTGAGGTAGGTCGTGGCAGTATCGCTCAAGCGAATATAGCAGCAGTATAAGCTTTGGAAGGAAGAGCGGATTATGAAACAGATAAGATGAAGCAGATGGAGCAGTTGAGGTGGATGTTGAGGGTAGTGGGGAGTTCTCTCCTGGAGACGATGGGGACATCGACGTAGAGCTACTCGATCGGGCCGTGGATCCACCACTTACAGCAGCAGAAGTTGCTGCAAGTGGTGGATCCACGGCCCGATGATCGGAAAATGAAGATAGTAGGGAGATACTTTGCGATGAGACAGGGACTTGTTTTCGATCGGAAATTTCCCTTAGACGGTGCACTGCGCGATTGTAGATGCTGGGACGAAAGCGCTTGACTGGTGTTAAATCTTCTGAGGAAGCCAGACAGGGTGCGGAAGTAGTATATGAGGATAATGGAGACAGCGATCCAAGATGCTCCGTATGTGGAGGGGACTTTCTCGTCAGAATGACTTTTCCCTTCACATTGCGAAGTGTCCTTTCGCATCGGAAAAGTTTGGCCTGAAGGAGAGAGCCGTGGAATGTACCCGCAAGTTCCTAGGTAGCCCTGAATCTATCGCTCTCTCCCTCGTACATTTGATGGCTTCCGCTGTTTTATACGAGCCGACTATCAGGCCAGATCCAGCAGCTCCTGGCTGGGGAAGCGTCCTGAACAAGGGCAAAGGTACGGGAAAAACAATGTCAAGAAGTACGAGCCTTAATTTAATGGTTTGATGATGGCGTGAAGTGCTTCTTCATATTATAGTATAACTCAAAAAAAACATCTATCACGCTGGAGCGCTTGCAAAGAAAGTTGGAAAGAAAGTTACTTGGCCGGCTGTATATCAAGATTTGAAGGAAAGGACATTGGGTGCATCTGTTCGAGCTGATCCGCCAAGGACAATGAAATAATGCTACGTTTCTATATTTAGAAACATTGTAGCAAGGACCAGTAACGAGAGAACAACCGACACGCAAGTCTTCGATTTTTTGAAAGAAGAACAATTGGCGAGAGAAGTTGGTGACGTCCTTCCTGTATACATTTCGAAAATAAGTTTTAAGGGCGGTCACCTTCCGGCTGACTTGTCCCGCATTTGGAAAATCTATAGATTTTCCAA
>JAULCF010236667.1:0-12113 GCA_032361265.1 Devaleraea mollis | reverse complement strand
GAAGGGATACTGAGAGACTCACCTTCCTTTTAGGCCTCACACCCTATTTGGATACGGCGAGCCTTACCGATTGATTCTGTCAAGAAGCACCTTGCTTATCCATAGGATAGGTAGACCCCAAAGAGGAGCTCGCCCTTATCGCAGCCATGGCAATAGGGCCTATGGTCCAATATCATTGTATAGAGATGAACCCTTCTACGTATAACAGATCCCTAGTGAAGCTGAGATCATCGCAGAAAAATTGCTAAATCTATATATAGATTTAGTAATTTTTCTGCGCTATGTATATATACACATATCTTAGCTCAAAGTTAACTGGTCGCCCCCTTGCAAACTCGCCCCGAACCGCATACCTCTAAAATAGGGCGTTAAGCTCGCGTAATCTCGCGCGAGGCGGTATCCGCTACAAAAGAAAACCTTCTTGTCGGAAAAATGTGAAGGCCATCACACTGAACGCCTTGTCCGGCCCGTACAGCCATCCGAGTGGGTAGTGGCACCTCTATTAGTGCCCAAGACTCCACCGCCCATGCTCCGCATGATGGTGGACTTGAGACCGATCAACAACGCGAAGGTCAGGACTATCGCCCCATGCCCAACATAAAGACGATACTACTAGATCTTAAAGAATATCAATTCTTTGCACGAATTGACATGACGCATGCCTGCTTACAAGTGGCTGTCCACCCCGAGAAAAAGACACAGGTATACCTACCGAGGAGAGGAATCGAACGCGCTGTACTAGCCGCTCCGATCGCTCCAAGGAGCGAAGAACTCTGGCGTTCACTTGCAAGTGGGAGCCACCGAGGAATTTAAGGATATTGCTAGAAGTTTCCTTATCTGGCTCGATGATTTGCTCATCCACACCAATACTTTCGTGGAGCACATGGAGGGAATACTTTCTTGGAGCACATGGAAGGAATTGAGACGTTCTTCGGATTATGCGATCGAACTTCACTCTGAGCCCAGAAAAATGCAAGGTTCTTACGCAAAAGGCTAAGTAGTGCGGTCGTATCGTGACCGCCGAGGGTATCACACTCGACGTATCGACGGCCTGCTATCCGCGCGGAAACCCGAGACGGCGGGGGACCTCCATGAATGTATTTGCGCCATTAACTGGATGCGCAAGGGTATCCCGGACTAAAATAAGAATGTTCTTCGTTGAAAACCCTTCTTCTCAGCTTAACCAAAATGCACGGCTATCAGAAAATGCCTTGGCCAAAGTACAACCGGAGATGTAGACGAGTGGTACTCAAAAGAATTTTGAGGATGTAAAATGCTCATCGCAGAGAGGGTAAAACAGGAAGGCAGCTTGACGGGCGAGAAAAGAAGAATTGGAATGTGCTGTGCGCCGGGAAAGAAGGAGAGATGAAATGCTTGCGAGCACGGGTCTGTCAAGTGAAGAGCAAGTAGTTCTGGTCCTAGCTAGAAGAAAAGTCACCGATTGTCGGTGTGAGCGTGCTTGCTCCTCCTGGGCCCAGGACAGCGGTTTGAATTCAGCTGACCTTGCGAGTTTATTGTGAGGTATGACTTCGCGTACAGAGACAATTTGGGCTACTTATGAGTACGTTATGATTCAATAATGGAAGTCAAAAGGCTGCATTTGTAAGCCTAGTCTACAGATGTCACTGAAGTCATGCTACTATAAGCAAGTACGTATCTGTGTAAATAAATGCCTCTAGCTATAGATATATTGGCTTAGCAAAGCTAGTCATGAGCATGCACACGCTCTAACGGTAATATTACCGTATGTTAGCTTATCGTCAGTGTGACCCCAGTTCTGAAGGTTATGTTCATATTGCCAATATAAACATAACCTTCGACACAGTGTGTCTTATTAGATAATGACACTCAAATGTTTGGTATTTTAACGGGCTGCGCTGCACCCTAGAGAAAATTTCCTTTAACTTTTTTCATGATATACAATGGAACCCCTGGTGTTATAATCTGGTGATAAATCCTGTTATACATCGACTGACTTACATATTAATGCATAATTACTTCGTTAGTAATTTACATATTTTCTTTGCGTAAGCGTTTCTTTGTTAGTAAGATAAAATCAAATAAGTTCAATTAAACCCACGCTTAAGAAAATGAAATATTTGGCTCCGTGCCTTTTTGGGGACTTTTCAACTATTGTCGTAGTTGTAACTTATGCTATAAGTTTTTGTCCCTGCGCAAAGGCCGCAGAGATCACGGAATCATTTTCTTTGGAGTTTAAAATCTTTAGGAGCCGAATCGGTACGCCCACAGCAAGAATCTTCAGCTATTCCCAAGTATCCTCACCCGGGAAACCAATCCAACTTACAAACACTTCGTAAGTTCGACGTGACCGTCGGCAGACCTTTTCTAATTCATGAATCAGATGAAGTGAAGTTTTCTGTTAGCTTATTTGCTCCTTTAGTTCTTCAGATATATTTAAATCTGCTGAGTTATATAACTTCAGGCGGGAGACGTGTATGTCTCTTACTCTACTGTCGAGTAAATTTGGCATTTTCGCAACAAGATGTGTTGTGAATCTTAGCACTTTTAAGTTCTCTTTAAGGAACGAAAGCGGGTGGGGCGAAAACGAAGGCGCTCGGAAGTCTTACATTCGAGTGGAAAAAGAGAGGCTGTGGATGACCGTGAGAGAGTTGTTTAGTATCTCTCGGCCAGGGTGGAAAAAATGCCGCCCTTAATTTATTTGGGTTCGCAACGGCCCTATCTGGGAAACACCCATTAGGGACGGTGTATGATGCCGTTTCCGAAAGCCCGATAAAGTAGAGGAAAACAAGCCGAGGTTTTACTGTCCTCGATCTCGCGCTGGCATGTGTTGCTGGCACGTCGTGCAGTGATGACGGAATTGCTCAGCCCTGAATTCACGTGATACCACGGGTCCTGTAAATTAGTACTTTAGCTGCTTAGGGCTGTAGTGCGAAAAGAGTCAGAAGCCAGCGGTGTTGTGCTAGGGCTCGTGTGTGCACTGAGGCATTTTTTAATGTGCTGGTTTGAGGGTAGTTAGTAAAAGTCTCGACGCTCAGGGATGTACCTGCTCAGTGTTTGTAAAGTACTTGCAGTGTTTGGGTTGTAAAAAACTTTGTATTGTTTTTTATCACCGATTTGCTGGCTGTGTGAGGGTCAGGCTCTTTTTGTAGACATCGGCAGACTTATCTTCAGACAGAAAGACATTATTTTGTTTTTGGCTTTTTAGTCGACCGGGACAATATGTTTGGCTGCGACGGGTAGTTACTCCGCTCAGCCTTTGGTCTTATTTGCGGAAGCAATCCTGTAGCCGTGGTAGGGGCTACGGGAGGACACTTTGGCTGTGTTGTTGGTTTGATGCAACCAATCCGCTTGCGCCTCGTGACTCAAGCGCGTGATTTGTTTGTAGCGGCCAGCTCCTATCAAATGCGGTCTGTCAAACCTCCTAATAGGTACGTGCGCATTATCTATGTTAGGTTTTAGGTTTGTCTTTTTGTATGGATGTTGTGAAAATGGTGAAGCTTTTGTTCGCTTAAATACTCAGCCTTGTGAGAGCTTGGCCAAGGCGTCTTTAGCAACGGAATCAGTATCAGCGATGGGATATAAATATTATTTCAAACGGCTGGCATATCCTGTTAGAGGCTCAGCAGTGGTTAAAATGTGTCCTCATCATGGAAAAAACCCAGGAAGCCGACACCGTGAAGGATCTTCGTGTGCCTTGGACCGCCTTGAACTCGTCTACGAGTTACAGGAATGCGTGCTGATATATTATTTTAATTTTGCGCTTCATTTACGTTTATAAAAGCATTGTCGTAAAGTTTAAACGTAAGCCGTGGACCTCACGAAGCTTAGAAGAGAGAAAGTATTCTGCTATAGCGACGAAAGGTGAAATATATCGTACCACCCTCGCCGGACCCGACCACGATACTGTTAGTTTTTTTTGTTTTTGTTGTTGAAGGGATCCTACAAGCACGAAATCGCCGACTTCGAAATTCACGGGTTTAATATTTGCAGTCTTGTTATGGCGGACGATTTCGGCTGCGCGCTTTTTGTTGAAGAGGCGGAAATCTTCCTATGCACTATATTGAGGTATTTTCGGACCCCTCAAACTGTATGACTTGGCGTGCTTTCACCATAGTTAAAGTATTAGCAGTAGAGGCTCCGGGTTTGTTGAATATGTATGTGAGAGGATTCTCCGGCATTTCTTGCGCAAATGCCTGGAGTGGTGAGGTTTCATTACCGAGTTTTTGGGAAGGTTCTTGGTCGACAATAATTTTCATTTTTTTGACGAGCAGTGGACAACGCTCCTCGCCAAGAGTATAATCCGAGAGAAGTGCGCGTGTTCCACGGAGCACCTGACGGCACACGACTTCAAACGAGTCGTTTTATTGGGCATGTTAGGCTGAGGGAAAGTGGTGTTTAAGGTGTTTGCGAGGTTATACATGAAGTGTTTTGAATTGGGAGCCTTGATCGGAAATCCATGTTTTTGCGATTCAGAAAGCGACATTCCATTCGGGTAAGGCTTTTGTGGCCGGGGCTGAATCGCATTCTTTTGCAGTGATCAGCCATATATAGCTGCTTGAATCATCTTTGATATTTATTATGTATTTGTAACCATCTTTCCCTTCGCCTATGTAGAGGTAATCGAAATTCACGACTTCGCCTGGTTTAGAAGCGTGCAGGGATTGTTTTTTGGCTCTGGGCACTTGTATGCTGCCCTTTTCTGTTGCACAGTGAACGCGTTTAGAGGAGAACGTTTTAAAATTGTCCTCGAGTCTGTTCCAAGTAAAGTACTTGCGGACTCAGTCATGCGTGGTTTGGCGTGCGTGATGTCCTGCTTCGCCGCAGTAGACGACGGCCGGGATGGATAGTTTGAGTAAAGTATCGGCTTTGGAGATACAAAGCTTTTCATTTTTCATTAAACACTTGTTGTCTGGGGTCTCGTTTGGTTTGAGATTTGTTTTTTTGGACTTGGACGTCCAAGTATGTACATAGAAGCCTAGGCCTTGGATATCTGCTCGAAGAATGAATCGATGTTGATTTCGTTTTTGGCAGGGAAGGGAGACCCATGTACAGGCGCCGGTTTTTAGGCGACCTGTTTGCTCCCCAGCGAGTCATGAGTTCTGGAAAAGTATCCCGAGGACGTGACTGACAGTGTACTAAAATAGTGACAGTATGAGCACCAATATTTGCATTTTTGAAAAGAGGTACGCGGGAATGTTTGGTTGCTGCCTTAGCGGATCGAAAGTAAAATCAGATTGCAATGATCGGCGTAGATGTTTTTCATGCTGCATGAAGTGAGGTAGTCAAGGAGGGACATTGCGAGAACAATAGAAAATGCGTCTTCTTCGAAGACTTACCACCAAAGCATGGCGTCTTTAAACGTGCCGTTAGTAAATGCGAGAGGTGAGTGTCTTTGATCTCCTCTAGGGTAATCCAAGTCCTTGTGCGGTACTTGTGTTTTTACTGCTGTATGGAAGTGGTCTGAAGCGTCTATGTGGAGGCATAGACGCTGGGTAGAGTCGAGGTGTTAACCCGAATCGGCTTGTGATAAGATACTTCATTTTTTCGAAGGCATCTTGGACTTTGTTAGTCCATAAAGTTTCGTCAAGCGAGACTTTTGGCCAGCTTGGCTTTCTCTACACCTTGCTCGGCCACTTGTTGCTTAAGTAGTTCTTGCATGGGGGCAATGTGGATTGAGTATTGAAGGATCCCATTGCGCATCCAGTTTACGTCACACACAAATTGTTGGAGGTCTCCGGCGCTCTCGGGCCTAGGCATATCAAGGAGGCCCTCGATACGACTTAGGTCGAGGGTGACGCCCTCCGGCGTAATTTTTCGGCCGCACCACATAGCCGTTTTTGCTATGAGGTTACGTTTCTCAGGGCTGAGGGCGAAGCCGTGTTTTGGCATAGTTCTATGAACTTGTTTAGTAAATAATACGATCGCGAAATGTTCTGCTGTGCAGCAGCCAATCGTCGAGCCAAATCAAAATATTTTCTTTGATTTCGTTCATGAGCTCCGTCGCATGGACTTGGAGGTGCATGCCGCTGTTTTTAGCGCATTGCAATAAACGTAGTGTTTCAAATAGGAAGTGGGAGTCTGCACATCGGAAGGTGTGCATATGTCGGTAATTCTCACGGATGGCCACCTGGAAGTAGGCGTGGACAAGGTCTGCTTCTCCAAAGAAATACTTGTCCGCAACATCCACCAACATGTTTCCATGTTGGGCACTGGCTGAGTGCCTTTTTCGGTTGCGTGGTTGATTGGGCGCAAATCATTTGTTATGCGGCACTGCGCCGGTGGTGGTTTATAAACAAGTAAGAGGGAGCTAACTCTTGCAACAACGATATATGACTTGACTAGTTGTTCGTCGAGTAAACCCTTTAAAGTTGAGCTTAAAATGGATTTCTTTTTGGGTGGGTACCTACGATCTTTTCTTATGCTTGACTTAGCACTAGGATTCAGTGGGATCCTGATGGGGGACTGCGAATCGAGGCCTTCCAGAAATTTTAATGGAAAAGAGTTATTTATATTTGTTATATGTAGTCGCGACTTCCGCTTCCGCTGTGTTTGGGATTTGATTAGCATAAAAAGAATCATGTCTATTTTTTTTGTAAAGTTAAGTCCGAGTGGGTGAGCATATCGGTAAAGACTTTATTTCCTTGGTCTTGATTAAGCTTACAGGTAGTGCCCTGGGTGTCGTGCTTGAGCGGATCCGCATCATCGGTAGGCGCTCGCACCTTATCTTTTCGGGCATAAATGACTCTGGGCCGGCCATGGTCCGAAGCCGCCTTATTTTTCCCCCCAATGTTTATTTTCGGAAAAATAGGCGTCGAAGTCATGGCCGGTTGCCTCAATAAAGGGTAGGGTCAAGATTATCTCTTCTGTGTACTCGATGAAGTAGAACTCGACATGGCGGAATTCGACGACGCCTCCGCTGGTTTTAGGCGGAGGGAGTGAACGCAGACGGATGTTTTTGCGCCCGAATTTTCCTCGACAACAGCGTAAGAAATCCGAAAAGGCGTTGCCAACGTCAAGTGGTTAGTCGGACGTTTGCGCGTAAAAGTTTTTCCACGTGGCGGAGTCCGACAAGGTTAAAATAGGACTTGCTATCGATGATGCAAGAATGTCTGGTATTAGCGAGTCGCATTGCGGACGAGATTTCTTGTTTTTCTTTTGAGTCGTACGAAGCGTAGCCATCGTCATGAGTAAAATCGCGCCGGATACGCCCGCTGCGTCTGCCTCTGTAGGAGCCGCGGCCCCGGCCGCGGATGTTTTGATGGGTTTACGGCCTCCTATTCCGCGGTAGCTTCTGCGTCCGCGAGAGCCTCTTCGGTCTCCGTGTTCTCCGCGGGAGGCGGTCTCAGGAAGTTTGTTCTCGAGCGCGTTCATTGTACTTTGAATAAAGAATTTCTTGTCCATAAATTCCTTGAAACGGCGGAGTTTCTCGTCGCCGTGCGTGTGTTCGCAGTCGTTGTTCCAGTGCTTTTGTTTGCACTTCTTTTCGAAACAGGCCTGGAGTCCATAATATACCTTGGCGTTTTGGACCTTTTTGGTGACTGGTAAGTTTTTCACGTCGAATCCTAGGCGATAGTAAAGTTGAGATTCGGGGCAGGAGGCCTAGTCGAAAATTCGCTTGTGTCCTCCTTGGCGGACGTGGATGGAGCGGTCGGAGTTTTTTCTTTCGCCGCACGCGCTCCATAGCCACCGCGGAATCCTCGTCCGAGGACTTGGTCTGGCGCGCAGCACAAGCCCATTTTTAGACGGCTAAATCCTTGGTTTTGGCGTTGGCTCAGGTTGTCTTCGCAGCTTCATTGAGGTTGACGGTGTTAAGATCCCAGCAGATCGAGTTGTTGACCGTACTAAACACGCTCCATTGGGTGCACGCGGAACTTGATCGGCTTGTTACCGCGGAAATTTGGCGTCGAATCTCGCGGTTGGTTATGCGCTGGATGACGAAGGAAATAGTGTCCGGTGGTCCCACTCGGAGCCAACTTGGGAATTGAATTGCGTCGAGATCATCCAGTGCTGTGTTGTCAGGTGCACCGGCTCCGTCCATGAGAGATCTGATTTGTAATCAGAAGGCGATTATGGAATTTAGGGGGATTACCTACTCCCATTGTCGGTCGCTGGGGTAATAGGTGACTCGTGTTGTAATGCGCACCTGGGGATGGGCATCATTAAGATGCCAGAACTCCTCATCGGCAATTTAGGCGATGGTGATTACCGTGCCATTGTTTCGCCTGATCACCATATCCTGCAGGAATAGGCTCTGTTCGGGACGATCAATCGTGTACAAAAAGGTTTCCAGCGGCTGCGAGATGCCGTCGGCCTGGCCTTCCGTTTTTTGTGCGTTCTTCCAGTCGAGTAGATCTCCTGTTCATTCCAGGGGCTTCATGGAACCATATGTGGAAACGCTGCGCGTGGCGAGCGGCTTCGGAGACTCAACATGAAGCCTTGTACATGTTGATGGTACTTTTGCAGTGGAAGGGGAGGATAAGGCGGTGATGCTGTCGTTTGAACCCAAGTTTGGGCGTTAACGACCCACTGCACCCGATCTTGGTTTCCGGAAGGTGGTTGTGTGGTGTGCACTTCTTTGGGAGTTGTGTTGGGCCTCTGCTGGGCGGGAACGGTTCCTTGAGGCGTGGCGTTTGGCCTGGAGTCATCTTTCTTAGCGTTTTATCAGTTTTGTTTTTATCTCGCTTCTTGTTCGACCTGTTGCCGGCACTGTGCAACATAGTATTCCTCGTACATGGCGCGTTTCTCGCACTCCCTTTGTTTAGGTGGCGGCAGTTGTATTCATCTTGGAGGTGAGGCAACTCAAAAACGACGCGTGTATTTCGCTGGGGTTAGACCTCGAGGGGCTTTCCTGTGCTCAAAATTTTGAGTGTTTGCGAGACTGCGAGCAGTTGAGTGTTTGTTGGCGAATGGGAAAGGTTGTGGATCGTACGGGGAGGGGAGTTTTCAATTCGGGTGGTTAGCATACGTATGTTGGGGGTTCACGGGGTTGGGGATCACAGGCGCCAGGCTACTGCATATTTACGCCAGGCTGTCCGTATTCATATTGGCATGTGTCTTGGGGAGGGAGGGTTGACGTTCGACCTCGGTGGGCATTTCCCTGATCTATCAAAGTTTTATGCACAACACAAGTCAGTCAAACCTTGGTTGCAATCTAGTAATAACTCTAATGCAGAATAATTATCTCTGCGAGTGGACGGACCCAGCAGATAACACACCACACACCCAACCACCAATCCACCCAACACATCAATTCTTTCACGAGGTTGGCTTCTGTGTATGTTTCAGTTTGCACATCAGTATCTCTGTATATCAGTTTGTTACTCTGACATGTTGACACCATTGATAATACTCGCCGTCACCCCGGAGGCATCGATTCTGTGTTTCGTAAATTTATTTCGTCGCTGTAAACTCTATTGGCGTTCCCAGGGACTCAGTCGTTGACAGGTTATGAGCCGGCCGAAAGCGCCGGAATTGCCCGTGTTGGTAGACACACTCTGTTTGAAAGAGCCTGTTGATGATACTAACTTTAACGAACAAGGACCCCGTAGGGGGACCTGATCTGATGATACTTACTCAGAAAAGAAGATTGCTCGTAGCCGGGACCCGATATAGATAAATCGTACCTATGATATAGCAACAGATTGAACTAAGCAAAAAGCGCAATGAAATAGGCCATTTTAAAAGTAGAATAGCTACTGATTACCTGTACGGGAGATATAATCCGCCCGAAGCTGTGAAAGACACCGGACTAACTCAGCTTTCGGTACATCCTTGTGAAATAGACCGACTTGTGTAGAAAACATGCGGATGGTTGTAACTGTGAGAATAGGAAAACACTCCTCTCTTGGTCGAACCTTGGCCAGTATGGCGTCCAAATAGGGTGACACTTATGGAACGTCGCTGTTCCAAAAACCGTCAGCAAAGTAGTTTTTGTCCCGCAGGCGCACGTTCCTGTCGATTATCAGGTCGAGTAGGAAGTTCATGTCGGGCCTTCTCATTGGAAATATGGCGAGGTGGTCGGCGAAGGTAGGCCTTATGCCAGAGACATAGAAGCGCGTAGTCAACAATCCCCGCCTTGAATTGGAATGATCTGCCAGCACCATGACGAGTCTATTCAGATTTTCTCCCTGCAACGTTTTCAAGAATACCAGCTATGTCGATGTCTTATTCGAAGGCTAGACTTTCAGCCTTCTCGATTCACCCGTCGCTTACCCGGTGGCGCTTGTAAAATGATTTCATGACCCTTCCGTTATCAGACGCCAGCGGTAAAAGAATGACAAGATAATGTTTTTCCGGTGGACTTTCGTCAACTCATGCGAGAAAAATGACTGCGTGATCAAATACTAAACACCTCCTTCACCCGTTGAATTCGTGGACACTAGAGCGACAAAACCGAACAGTTTTTTTAATCGACGTTCTTTTTCGTAACTCAGATGCGATATGTTTTATAAAAGCTTAACTTTAAATAACGCAGATGAGTTACGTTCTCAAAAAAAAAGTGTAGCATGCGTTAAGTTACGTAGGATGCTTACGATATTAATCGCATGTGAAGGGACGTTACGGAACATCAGTGAGGTACGACAGTGTAACATAGTCAGGTTGCAAACACGCAATCCGGAAGAACCGCCCGTACAGTAGAGTTAACCGTATTATTCAACTCAAATAGAGGCAACACCAATCTCCGCGAGTAAACTTTACCCGTGTAGAGTTGGAATGGCAAGATTTACAACAAAAAGCAACACAGCGCAGTTGTAAGAGGACGTCGCAATTGAAACACCTTCCTTTTCGTGGGCCCAGTATGATACTGTAACATAACAAAGATACAAATACGCAACCACAAATAGAAACGCTTGTACAGTACAACTAACAGTACAATTATCGTCAAGTGGAGGCAGCTCTAACCACAGTGAGTACACTCCTTGTGTACAGTACGCAGGGGGTGGCACAGTACAGTGCGCTCCCGGAAGCGGGCAATGTACGACACTGTACCATGCACTGTTTACAGACGCGCCATCACTCATAACAATACCCTACAGTATACATAGCCATAAATTTATTTTCAAGTGAAGACGGCACTAAGCACGGCAACGACAATCGCGCGGTACAGTATCCCGAGAGGGGCGCACAGGTAGCGCTCTCGCCGCAAGATCTTGAATTCCTTTCATTTGTAGGACATTCTTGAGTACCGCAACAGTGTAATGTATGCAGGTACACGATATCGAAAAGACGCAATGTTACCACATACGAATAAGACCACGGGATTGAAAGCGCAGCTTAAAGTATGATTCAGTCACGGTGTACGTCGTTCTCACATATCGTTTCATAACTTGTAATTTCCTACACAATGTTACTGCAACAAGTTGTCTTATTAGCTTTATCCTGCAGGAGAAGGTCGAACAATTGACTCTCCTATTACCATGTCGGCGGCGTACAAAAGTACCTAACATCCATCGACAATTAGAGAAGATAGGAAACACGATATACTGTAATAGCACGTAATATTTAGATGTTTAGAAGGGATCGAATGCACGAATAACTACTCCTCTCCTAACGCAATGCGAACTTATAATGGAACTATAACTCAATAAAATACTTGTTATGCATGGAAGTGAATACTTTTCGCGGTTCATCGCAGAGCGTACCAGGAACGTTCTCTGGTAAATGACAAACATGAGCGTGGCATTAGTCAAAATTCTAGCAAACCTTTTAAGTACGAGAAAATAAATTGATTGGGATTATTAAATTATAACAAAGTAGAATGTAAAGCGAAAAGCAAGGGGGAAGGGTACACGAGACATTTCATTTAGTATGAACAAAAAGGTACCACCGCATCACAGCGATTACAATTGTCGGCCCCCACACGTTTACGACAAAACTACAACGTTAAACATTACTAGACCAACCACGATCGCCTGATTGTAGTGAACGTTGGCTGAAGAGAACTCATTTCCCTCCACTCGAGTGAACACACAGCGGCTGCATGCGATACTCCGTTGTCCTTCGAAATTCAAATCCCCACCGTCGCACTGCGCAACCAAAAATCGTCTCAGAAAGGAACCTTATAAGAATAGGAAAGGCACGTCAGCGAAATGAAGCACATGCCCGAAAGTGCGATATTGACAAGGTGCACA
>JAULCF010235556.1:0-12114 GCA_032361265.1 Devaleraea mollis | reverse complement strand
GTCTCGCTCTTGAATAGCCTCGTCAATGGTTCCAATACTAGCGTCCTCGATTGATTTAGGGAGGTTCCTTAACGCGGCCTCCTGCTCGGCTACCGTTCCTTTCGTCAGATCGACTCCGCCTGCGTCTTCGGCTACTTCGGGTAGAGTTGAGGGGGGTTGCTCCTGCTCCTCATTGAATCTCTCTATGACCTCCTGAGGGGATAGCTCGAGATCGCTTTCGGGGGCTGAATCTCCAATATTAGAGTCTCCACCTCGACCAGATAAGGCTGTAGCCCCGCCACCAATAGCGGCTCCGAGGAAGTAAGACTCAATAGCATCATTAACAACCTCATCAATCGTGAGGTCTGGGCTGATCTCGGACTGAACAAAGATTGCTTGGACTAGGGTATCGGAAAGCTCCTCAAGACCGTCATTGTTTGCGCCCTTTGCGATCGCTCCCATGTATTCGGTTATGGATTTGCGAACCTGATCTCTTCCGGCGTTCGTCGCAAATTTACTCTGTAAAGCATCAACACCAGCGCCAGATCCAAGACCTTCGATGATGGCGGTGATCAAGGCTGACTTAAGCCCCAAAACGCCAGCTTCTTCTTTCGACTTTCCCGCTCCTAAAGCTTGGTCAAAAGTTTGGAATCCTTGTGTCGCTCCTCCTGCGATGGAAGCTCCCGCTCTGGATGCTGCTTGTATTTTCCCTGCATTCACGGCGGTGCTTCGGACTCGGAATAATCCGGTTACAGCTTTGGCCCCAAGTTTGGCTCCACCCGCTCCAAATAGAATGTCAGGGGCAACCCCGATGAGCTTTCCAGTGAAGGATGCTCCCCTACTAGGATCGAGTAATTCCTCTCCTAACGCCCTTTCCGCTCCTCTTTCTCCGCTAGCCTTGGCGACTCCCTTAGCTAAATCCTCCGGCAAAATAGCCGCGAGAACACCCGAGGCGGTTGAGTCGAGACTTCCCTTTATGTTGCTTCCACCTAGCTCTAGGGATTTCAGTATCTCGTTTTTATCTTTTCGTCGCTTTAGAATCTCACGAAGTCTCTCGTCTGAAATATCATCTCCCTTCTCCTCAATCTCCACCTGGTCCCTTGTGGTCTGAGGCCCGATGATGTCGGTAACACCTGGTCGGTTGTCCTGAATATACTTAATGACTCTAGCGCGAGACTCTGCCTTTATTTTTGGCGCTCTTTTTTTGAACCGATCCTTTTCAGCCTCGGCAACACCAAGTTCGGTTAGAGATGAGTCAAGCTCCTCGTCAGTTAGGGTGAGGAGATGGATCGGGTTTGCTCCGACCACTCCGTTCCTGTTTTGAAATATATCTCCTTTTTCGGCTTTAATGTCAGCACGCTCTTTTCCGATTAGAGCTTGAACCGCCCCTGCACCTTTAACTCCATCTCTCCTCAGTTCTTCGGCTGTCAGTTCATCAAGCTCGTTATCAAGATCCTGAACTGACTTCTTTCCCGTGAATGCTGAGACTACCTCGTCAGCGAAGAAGTTCAAACCCGTCTCAAGCTTCTTGGCAAATGAGTCATCTTCTTGTGGGTCTATCAGCTTTTCGGATATTCTAGATCTGACTTTGCTAGTCCTCTCATCCTCTTTTTGAAGTCGCTCGTTTAGCCCTTTGTTGATCCCTCGGCTTCCAGCAGTGAAGCTAGCAATAGCCCGAAGCCTACCTTCTTCGCTCTGGTCCGCCGCTAGATCGCTCTGGAACTTCCCGATAAGGCCAAGCTCCTCTTTCTTGAACTCAGCGCGTAGAGGCGTCTCCCGTGCTGTTTCGTGGAGGTTCTTGACAACCGCGCTCCCGATGATTCGGTCATCAGGGGTGAAGGCGTCAGGATTCCTGTCATAAAAAGATCCAATGACGTTATTCTTCTCCTCCAGACTTAAAGGCCCAAAGGATTCATGGGAAACAATGTCAGAAAATTTCATCAGGGATTAGTTACCACCTTTAGCTTGATCAATAAAGGATTGAACGTCATTTGGCCCACTTTCAGAGGAGCCACCCGTGATGGCGTCAGCCTCTCTCTCCCATCTCGCTCTTAATCCATTGGAGAACTTTCTTGCTCTCTCCCGCTGGACTTCGCTTAGGGATTTTCCGTTGAATTTCCCCTGCTTATGAAGTCTTTTCACATGCTTCTCTTCCTGAAGTTGCCTTGCCGCTACCCATCTTGACTTGAATTTACTAGGGTCTCTTTTAGCCTCAGCGATCAATTGATTCGTGTCTTTGACCCCGATATTTTGGAGGACTTCTTTTGCTCCGGTTGATCCGCGATGGTGGGCCACGCCTGAGACGACTTGAGCCGCAGATCCAGATGCTCCTTTATTTAGAGACTTCCCTCTTTCGTCAATTAATTCCGCAGCAACCCTAGAAGCTTCAGCTTCTCCTCCCCTTTCTAGGGCTGACTTTATCTTGTTGTATTGAGTTGGGTGATCTCTTTTATTGAAACCCGCTAGCTCTGACTGTCCCTGATTAGCATCTCCAGAAGGCGGCTTAAAATTCGGGTCTATCCCTTCTGCGGAAACTGCGAAATGCTCAGATGAGGTAGGTCGAGCACCTAAAGACGCCGAAGAAGATTCTTCAGGCTGAATTTGACCCTCCCCAATGGTAGGATCACCACCTGACAGTGGAGGCAGAATCCCCGAGCTTTGCGACCGCTCGGCCTCAACCTCTCTGGATCGAATGTCGGTAAGCGTAGAGGAAAGAACTCCCAATGTAGCCCTCGCCTCTTCTAATTCAAACTCTTTGCTTGGCGATAGTGTCGCCCCTGAATCTTGAGATTTTTCTAGAATATTTATTCTCTCTCTTGCCTTCAGTATTCTATCTTCAACCTTTTTCCTCTCCTCCAACAATCCTTGAAGGGCTGTGTTTTCATCAGGAGGGGCGAGGTTGTTTAGTTCTTCAACTAAACTAGTTCCAGTTTGGCTTCTCGCTTTTCTCTCGAGATCTTTCAACTCTTTAGAGACGGGGTCCAATCCAGCCTCAAAGAGGCCCTTTCTATCCTCCCTGCCCTCATTGAACAATGCCTGAGATCTTCCGTCAGCATTCTTTCTGAGTCTAAATCCCTTGTTGAATTCGCTCTTCCCTTGTTTGAAATCTCGATTATCTTCAAAGATCCCCCGCTCAAACTCCTGTCGTCGCAGATCTAGTGAGTCGTCCGCCCTCTTAGCCGTTCGATTAAACTCCTTAACTCCTTGCCCGAAATCCCTTCCATCCTCAAAGATCCGGCGCTCCTCCTTCTCTCTCGTAAAGGATCTGGTAAACTCTCTCTGACGCTCCTGATTTTCTTCACGGCGATTATTGAACAGATCGTTGTTAAGCTGGTTCGCGGAGGTAGAGGCTAGCCTGACACTTTGCAGAAGTCCACGTTGAGCATTGTCAAAGATACTATTGAAGGAGTCGATAGTGTTCGGCTCTCTTGCGATTCTGTTTAGGAATGAGATCGGTTGATTCATATCTTAGGGAAGATTTACGTTACCAGCCCAGACTTAGCCGAGTCTCCATAGCTTGGCTGGTAAGGATTCGCTGGTTGCTGGGTGTTATTAGGGCTAAGTGGATTACTGAAGGGGTTATTAAAGAACCCACTCGCGAAGTTTCCGGTATTACTTAGTAGCTGAGTCCCCTGATCACTCCCGAAGAAGTTACTCAAGAATCCAAAGCCAGTCTCGGATGCTGGTGTGACAGGGTAGTTAATCCCCGCCAAGCTAGCCTCCATCTGAGCTTGAAGCTGGCAGCACTGGAAGGCTTGTAGAGACATGCCCTTAAGAGCCGGATCGTAAGCAGCGGCAACATCATTGACTCGCTGATCACTGAGCCTCACGCCCTGCTCATTACGAACGTCATTGAGGTAAGAGTCCTTAGTGGCCGTTAATTCAGCCTGATAGACTGAGTTGTTCTGGTTAATCTGGGTGTTCACCTTATCGGCTGGACGGACGTAGTTTTCGCGAATGTCCATTTGACGGGTTTGTGAGCTAATAGTCTGATCGGCTAGCTGGGTCGTAGCCAAGAATCGCTGGTGCCCTACGCTCTGAGCATTCAGTTGTGAGACGCCAAGGTCGAATAAGTTAAGCGGGAACGTGCAGCCAGGAGTGCCAAGGAAGCCCTGTAATTCCGCTGTCCGAGACATGATCTTCATCACGTCCTGTTCCGGCAACACTCCTTTATTGAGTTTGCAGATATTCTCGCCGTTTTTGGTAGAGGCGCAATCGTAGTCAGGAACGATCTCCTCTACCCGCTTCAATCCTTGTCCGATATTGAACTCGTTAGTCTTGGCTGTCAGTTCCTCGTAGGTATCGCATGAGTCGATATTGCACTGAGCCGCGCATTCAGCCTCTTCGCAAACATCGATTGGCTCATAGTAGACGGGCTCATATCCGACTTTAGTGTATTCAGCGACATCAGGCTTTCGACCGAAGACATCGACTGGTTCGCCGTGTTCTGGAAAGGCGTCACAGCATTCCTCCAGAATAGAGACGCCGCGACGAATCGCGTCCTCCTTGGACTTGATCTGGTCCTTTACAGAGTCGCGCTGTTGTTTAGCGGCAAGGAATCCGAAAGCGATTGAGGCCGCTTGTCCGAGAAAATTGATCGAGGTGTTGTTGGAATCATCACCTCCCGTAGAACTTGTAGTATCGCTAGGCATAATTTATCTGCTCCACTTGTTTGTAAGATTACACCGATTCCTCAGCCTTGAACTTGGGAGACGCCCCTTACGAACACCAATCCCTCCGATGAAAAATGTATCTGCTTTAGGATCTCCGTTATCACGCGCTACAATGCCCTCTAACTGTTTAAGCATCAAGGTCCGGTGTGCATCAGCACGTTGAAATAGCTCGTTAGAACTGCCATCATCCAGAAACTTGAAATACCTCGCTCCCTCCTCAAAGAATCGACGAGATCCAATCGGGAGGATGTCGGTGTCGTAGTAAACATCCATCTGTCTACGAGCGCCCCTAATGCGAATCGGGTATTTATCGCAGTTAGTGTCGATCTTGATCCGCTTCATGCAGGGAACAGTCTCGTTAGGCCCGTATTGGCTCAAAACACGCTTCTCCTTGCCTTGCGCGATAATCACGCCCCCAACTCTTCCGGTCGGAAGGATCACGCCGTCAACGCTCAGGATCTCATCTTCAGTCGAAACCCATTCATCACTCAATGGGAGCTCGATTTCCTCTTTCTCGCCATTGAACTTGGTGACTTTAAGATGAACGAATAACTCCTCACTCTGAGGGATGGTCGCTTTAATCAGGATCTTGTCAGCGCACCCACATGGGAAAATGTCCCGCTCGGTCGCGAACTCACCAGCCACATCGTAAATATCCACGTCCTTACAGCCACGACATCCGCCAGCCCTTTCGGTCGCGTATTCCCGCCACATCGAGTAGAACTTGATCGGAGTGTCATTGATCCAAGCCGCTGTAACATGCTCCATGTGAGTTGGTAGCGTGATGCCCCAATACTGGTTGCGGCACTGGTGGCAGTCGTCACAGAACTTTTGAAGTTGAAAGCATTCCTCTACGTCAGAAAGCATCCTGACATCAGGGAACTCATTATAAGCCTCCTCGACGATCCGGTTCACAAGATCGACCGCCTTTTCCCGATCATCAGGAAGGGTTAAGCCATATCTTTCCGAGACCCATTTAAGGGCTTCAGCTAATGTTGCACGTTTCGCCATACGAATAGAGGTTAATGTCTTTGCAGTCTAAACAACAGTCTATTTTGCTGTCCTTGAAATTTGAACTTTCCGAATCCTTCTCGAAACTCAGGGTCAGAGACTCAAGGTGCATACGGCCTTCACCGCGCACTAAGAACTGAACCCATCTGGAGCTTCGTTGCTCAGTCGGGAATGAATCACGCGCTTGTTTTGCGTCCTTCAACTCTCCCCCGCTAGATCCACCACCGCAGATCTCGCCTTTCTTGGCTTCTTTCCAGCAGGTCTGGGAGTCGCTTCTTGTTTGGATGTCGTAGGAAAGCTTTCCAGCAATGCGCCTGAAGAATGCTGAAAACCCAGTAAAGGTCTTCGGTTGGGTGATGTTGCCAGAAACAACCTTTCGGCTAAGGATCTGCCATTCGATCTCTCGCTCCTTGCCATTTGGCAGGATGTCCCTCGCCAATTCGTCACTAAACTCGACGAGGAAAAGGTTGCCGCAGTCGTCGGAGGTGATGGCAAACATGCGATCGCGGCAACCGTAGCGACCGCTAACGAAGTGCTGGATGTTGTCGTAGCCATCAGGAAGGACGTGAAGCCCCTCCCAGACTGGGTTCGATTGATCCGCGTCTAAAGGCTGGAGGTTCATGGAGAGATAGCCTCGCCCTCCCCTCTCGGTCATGCCCGTTGACATGAATACGCGCTTTCCGGTCTTCCACTTCTTAACGCTGGATAGAATCAGGAGGTGATGAGGGTCGTCTTTCACGATGTCTCTTACACGCTCCGAAAGGTCTGAATGAGGGTCGCCAAGGAAATTCTGCTCACCGATGACTCCGCGAAGGCTTTTGAGACCGTCTTGGTCTCGGTAGATCTGGTCTCCAGAAACTCCCTCGATGGCTCTTGGGCTGACGGCGGAGGAGTCGTCAGACAAAACAGATGTCATTCGCTGGTATCTCCACCCTCTCTCTTGGATGTTTCCATTTGCGTCCACTTCGGTCTGCCTTGGGTAGAACTCGGGGTTGATGCCCCAGATGCCCCCACATAGGCCATGAGCAATGACGCGAGAATGCCCGTGAGTCGAGTCGTTGGCCCCTAGCTTGTCCATAGCCAAGATTGGCCCGATAGACGAGGGAGGAGATAGGGAGGCGTAATAGGAGGGATTGAGGTGCTGAGTCGTTGAGAGGATGTCTTCGGCGGTGGAGACGTGCTTATTCCCGATTGGGTCTCCGGCTACGATCTGGTTCCCGTCATGCGTGGTGAAAAGCATCCCATGAGCAAAGGTATGGGCAGTCGCGTAGTTCGGGATCTCTGATTCGTCTCCAGAGTTCCTGCCCATTCCATTACTGGTTCTCGTCTGATCGTCACGGATTAAGGTCGCTGAGACTCCATCTGAGGCGATGAGGTAGTTCTCAGCACTGGTGAGCCAATGGTTTGCCTGATTTTTATCCAACACCTTGCCATCCGAAATGTCCTCAACGCAAGAAACCTCGCTCTCTCCGACGCAGGCGTCAGTAAGTTTGATCGAGTGAAGAACCCCGTCAGCACTGATGACGATTGATGGAGCTTCACTGGTGTATGATTGAACCGATTGCCCGCGACTAGGGGTGTGAATGATGGCGGCGTGGCACGATTCGGCTTTTATTCCTAGATCGTGGATCTTCACCCCTCCCCTAGTCCTAAGCATCCCGTCCTCGATGACGATGTTCACCATGTCTCGAGCATACAGGTCAGCCAAAAGAGTAGAGTCAACAGTGTGATCTACTCCTCTGATTCCTGACCTGATGACGAAGTCTTGGGGCATTAGCAGTTGAGGCAATGAGCAAAGGTTGAGAGTCTGACCTTGGGGCTGTCAGGGGCGCATCCAGTATTGAGGATGTTGTTGATCGAGATGGTATGGTCTCCCGATTCAAGCTCGATATAGCCCGTGGCAGAACCAGAGGCTTGAGTCAGTGAGAGCGGGAGATCAAATAGAACTGAGCTACCAACCCCGATTTGATAAGTGGCCACCTCGCTGGTGTATTCCGATGAGGGATTCTGGCTGATGTCAGCGGTAATCTGGACAAGAGCCTTGCACGGTAATTTAATTGTTTGGCTAGAGCATCCACTCGCGCCCTCTTGCCTCCATGCGAAGACTTCTTCCTCGCACTCACCGCAGTTGGCAGAGTCAGGATTGTAGCCTTTTGGAAGTGGTGCGACTTTGGTTTTGCAGGTCGCCTCATCGTAGTAGAGGAGTCCAGACTTCCCCGGACGGAATACTTTGATCGCTTTCTCTTCGGCATCCTCGTTGAACTTGCCGCCGATAATGTCGCCGCATTCGCAGCCACAATCTCCATCGGTGCTGAATCCACTAAACTCGTCGCAACCTCCAGTCAGTCCAGTGAGGATGATCTCGCTAACGGTCTCGATTGGCTGAGATGTCGAGATCTCATCGGTGGATGGATCAGCGAATGTGAAGCTGGAACCATCCCAATGAAGGTATGACGGTCTTCCTTCAAATCCTTTGAGTTTCTTGAGACATCCGTCTTCGGTCTGGATGACTAGGTAAGGGAATAATTCGGGAGGAGTTTCTTGAAACACTCCAGAAGGATCTAGGATGAATTGATTGAAAAAGTCCAGATCTACGCAAGGGCTACAAGTGACTTCGATAAACCCATCTTCGCGGGTCGTAACAAAACCATTCTTCCCTTGAGCGTCTAGCTTAAATAAACACCCACCCTTTTCAACCATGAGGTTTCCATAATGGCTATCAGTAAGGTCTTTGATCCATCCCCCGCAAACAGGCTTTGAACAAACCTGATGAGCTTGTCGCTTCACGGAAGGATTCACCCCGCTTGTTAGAGAGCATGTCCCGCTAGATGCTTCTCGAGCATCACTAACCTCCTCAACGGGGATCTCAGGACATGAAGAGAGGGTCCCGGAAGTTTTCGGAGTCTCTTTAGCGATTGATGATGCGGTCTGAGATCTTTGCTGGTGAGCAGCCAAATTCCCACTAGGAACAACGTCAGGGAGTCTCTTTTGACTCGCTAACGTGGACGGGGTATTAGCCGCTAGCTTACCAGTGACAGTTTGACCCACCTTTTTGGGTACTTCTTGGCCGCTGGTTAATCCTCCACAGCTTGAGCAGTTAGGGTCGGTTGACATCTTTATTGATTGGTTGGTTTGTGAAAATTGATTTGATCCCGATGAACTTTGGCTTCTCGCCCTTCTTTACGATGGGGACTTGCTTGATTCTTCTCGCGATCCTTCTGGAAGGCGTGACCCGCCCTGTTCTGTTTCTAGATCCTCAGCCCATGATTATTTTCCGTTGTATTTCTCGTAGATCAGCTCTGAAAGCGAACCTTCGTTCATCCCTCTCCATTTAATCCCAAGATGATCGGCGAAAGCTCTATTCTCTTTGACTTTGAATCGGTCTTTGATCTGTTTGGCGGAAAGCCCGTCAATCAATGGGATTGCGAGATTCTCGTTATCTTCGGAGATCTCCCCTTCTTTCTTGAGCCTTTCGTTCACAAGGTCAAGAAGCTCTCCCTCCTTTTTAGCGAACTCCTCAAAATCAAACGGATCTTCTGATTGAAGCGCTTTATCCACCCCCTCAAGCTGAAAGATAATCACATCTCCCGCCTTTACCTTTTCGAGATCCTTCTCTGATTTTACAATAATTTCGGACATGACTTAAGTTCGTGTGTATTTAGCTCTGACAGCGACATAATATCGTGCTGTTCCGGTCTTTTGATTAAAGGGGCCAACATAAACCCAATTCGTGCTACTCCAATGGTTTGCCTCATTGCCCATGTAAGGAGCGCGGGGCATGAATTCTTGCGGGTTTCCTGAGCTTCTGTAGCTGCCCTCAATGGTGATTTCCGGCTGTTGATATCCGGCAATAACGGGAATCCTGATGATATTCCATCCCGTAGTTGCGTCAGCATCGATTCTGACGCGCCAAAGGAAAGTATTAATCTCCTCGTCACTCCATCGGTCAAGGATGGATGTCTCAGGGGCTGTTGAGCCGCCAGCGAGAGTGTAGGTTAATGTCGGGGGGGGGAAGAGAGTTTGCCGTCTAATCGGGTGATTGTGATCGGCGCGAGATACGTCTCCTGAGACCCCATTCGACCCCGTTCGGATTGCTGCGTCTGACTCGTTATCCGCTAAAGGGGAGTCCGCCGAAAATGGCAAAATAAACTCTTCCGCCTCACTGCTTGTTGATTGGTCGCTCATATTTTACTGGTGTCCGATCCACTGCCAAGTTCCGCCTGATAAGGCATAAGATGGAAGGATTTCATTAATGTCATTTCCTCGGTCAGTCCCGAAGCTAATCGAGTCAACTCTTCTTCCGGTTCCGAGACTAAAACCTCCGTCAATCGTAGTGATTCCGGTTAGGTTATTGATCGTGACTGATTTGAGTCCGGCTGGAACACTTCCGGTTCCGCTGACTCTGGTAAGGGTTAGGTCGGTTTCTGGGATTGCCTCGATTGCATCAGCAATATCTTGAGCGGAAGCCCCGCCTCCACCTTCTCCTCCCGAGCCTTCGCAACATGGAGAGCAAACTCTAGAGCAGGTGTAGAGGTCAGTGGGTTCAAGCTCTTCTCCGGTGAGGAGATCGAACATAAAGCCGCTGTCTTTGCAGACTTTCACGGTAAGGCATTCCTCGGTCACTTGGGTCTGAGAGAGGGCAATGCCTGGAGGAGTGTTGTCGTTGATCCAAGTCAGCCCGCCGTCTTCAGAGTAACCAAATGTTGCGCTAGAGTTAGATCCCGCAGAGTCGATGTTCCAAATTCGGATCTTGTGCGTTCCAGCTGGGAGAGTGAACTCCATCTGCCTTCCGCTAAAGAACCCGCCATTTTCATTAAGGTCCTCAAGTGGACCTCCGCACTCCCCAAGCTCAACCGCCCAATAACCTTCAGATGATCCTGAGTAACGAGCGAGAATCGGGGTGTCTACGGTAATGTAGCCATCAAGGACTTGAATATCCAATCTCGCCGCCGTGTTGTTGGTGTCATTCAAGACCAGCGTAGAGACTAAAGTGTCTGTATCAGGGACTAGGCTAAAATCGTGAGCATCACGGAATGCGCGACCCTCAGCGGTTCCCGCACTAAGTGGGGCTGCTGTGTCGGTGTCGTGCCACTCACGGTTCCTCAGTTGCCCACTAGGAGCAGAGGAGAGGCGAAATAGCTTGGTGATCGCAAAGTCCTCACACGGGATATCAGGAAGCGGCATGGGCTCGCCAGTCGCGCAATCAACAAAGTCACCTGCTAAGGTGTAGGGAATCAGAGCAGATGGATCGTTAGGATCTTGCTCAAAGAAATCGACTGAAATCTGCTCGCCATTACAGATCTTCGCTCGGCGCGTGATCGTGTTGGTGAAGTTCGCCGTGTTAGCTTGCCCGTTATCATCACAAGCAACGGTTATCTGGAAGTCGCAGTCGGTCTCAGGGGGCGAGTCAGCCAAGGTTAGGGTTCCACACGGCTCCCAACAATCAGGAATCTGACCAGCATCAGCTAGCGTCACCCCATCCTCTAAATACCAAACAGGATCTTCACCACAACTGGTGCAAACTGAAAACTTATTAAGAGGGCCAAGAACAGGGCCAGCGGTATTTAGGTCGTAAGGGTTCGTTGCGTAAATCGCAGAGCTAACTCGATAGGCGGCACCGGGAGTTGGTTGGCCTGGGCAAATCTGAATGTTGACGTATCGAGCGACCATTCCGTCAGCAATCAGAGATTGAGCAACGGGAATAGAAGGAGCGCCTGGAAGACCTGTAGGGTTATTCCCGTAGTTCCCGCTAATATCGCTAGGGTTTGTATTATTCACTGCCCGTGGCTCGACGAACCACTTAATGCCAGCGTTATCGGCTGCGGTCTGAATGTTTGCGGACCAAAGCGTAAGTTGAGGAGTCCAGTTGGAAGTCGGAGTCTGGTCAAACTCAAGCGTGGTTCCATCGGATAATTCGATAACATAGGAGGCTGTATCGGAGAAGGTGGTTCCGGTGTTATCCAGTCCGTATGTCCACTCTTGGGATTCTCGGCATTCAGTCGAGCAGCTTACGCAGCATGATCCGACGGTGATTTCTCCTCCTCCTAGATAGGTGGACGGAGTGATTGCCGTAGCGGGGTCAGCACCCGTGGCGTAATACCAAACCTTTTCGCTCCCTTTAAACTTCACATACTTATTTACCGAAACTGAATCCAAAGATGGATCAGTCGGCTTAAAGCAGCACGGGATTACTTCAATGTCGTCACAAGCACTCATAATTATTCAAGACAACCCCCTGCCAAAGCAAGGGGCTGGGTTTGGATATTCACTCGAAGTCGGCGATGTCGGTTACAAGTCCGGTATTAACCAGAGGCTCGCATCCACAATCTCCAATATTAGCTTCATCAACCACCGTGTAGGCAGTGACCTTATCAAGCTCAAAGTCGTCAACTACCGAAGTTGGAACGTTGAGAGCGTCGAAAGTGGTCACGCTACGTCGGATGAACTTCTT
>JAULCF010234445.1:1715-12117 GCA_032361265.1 Devaleraea mollis | reverse complement strand
TAGCGACTCTTGAACTTCTAGCAGTTCTTTTTCAAGCTCGGCAATTCGATCTTGATCGATATAGCGGTATTCACGAATGGTCATCAAGTGGCCGCGCTGATGACGTACCTGATTTAGCGCTTCAACAAACTGTTCGGTCTCATCCCAAGCATCTGGTCGTAGCGACTTGATAATGGCTTTGTGTTCAGCCTCCGCCTCTTGCATAGCCGTTTCAGCTTGCAACCGTATGCTTTCAACTTTTTCGAACTCATCCAACACTTTGTCAGAAGTGCTGCTAATCTCGCTAACAACCTGTTTGATCTCGGCAAGCTCAGAACTTTCAAACCAGTAATAAGCTTCAAAAAGACGGTTACTATCCTTAATCAGCTGGTTGTAATGTGTCATCGACACATCGGGCTTTTTGATGCTACGAATCAGGCTGTAAAGGTCTGAAATACCCCTAACTAAATCAGCGTTACCAATCCTCGCATAGAAGCTGTCACCAGGAGGCTGTTGGCTTGCGTACTCATCTGAAATAAACGGTGTTTGCCAGATTTGCATCGGATGAATGCGCGTGGCTTCTTCACTTTCTGAGCTAAACAGCACCATTTGCCCATTCGCTGCGATAGCATAGCCGTGTCCGAAGATAGGCGTCGTTAAGCTCTTTTCGATGAGATTGTACGAGAAAAGCGCCGACATGCCAGCAGTTGGCTCATAAAAAATATAAAGCACGTCCTCGCCGTTGGGTGAACGAATCATCCGCTTAAAGCGCATATTGCTCACATCATTGTCAAAGCGGCGAATCTCACCGTTTTGCAGATACATTCCACCTGGGAAAATGATCCCGTGGTCTTCTGGCAGTTGTATGCAGGACTGGCCAATCTCATCGATACGATCTTTGAGACGTAGGTAAGTCAATTCTACAGTTTCATTTGCTTTTTGACGAAGTATTGCTTCTACTTTATCATTAGTAGTTTCAATATTTACATCTTCAAGTTTGCCATAAAATTTGCTAGCCAAAGATTCTTTAGCACGACCAGTTTCCTGAGCATTTTTTGCAGCAACTTTATCAAATTCGTTCGCAAAGATTGCGATGGTATTTTCTTTCGCTCCAGCTTGAGCTATCTTAGTATTTTCTAACGCTTCTATTAATGTGGGATCCTTAGAGTTTTTTGCAATATTACGAATGAATTCCCGGAGGTCGACCTGAAGTACGACACTCATACCTCCTTTGAGGTCTAATCCTAAAGCTATTTGCTTTTGCTTTAGCTCGTCATAAGTTAATCCCGGCATAAGCGGGACTTTAAAAATCTCCTCGTTACTCATTGAGTCGAGGTAGGTGGCTACTGCGCTATTGTATATACCCTTTTTAGCATTCTCATCGGTTTCACCCTTTGATTGTTGCTCAGCGTGGGCTTCAGCTGCTTTTTCTACCTGATAAGTAGGGTAGAGATAGTAGTACTGAAGAATACACATTAACGACACCACCACAAGAAAGAACTTAATAATGCCTTTTCCTTGCATGATGAAAAAAAATTTAGAAGTGTTAGAAAAAATTAAAAAATCAGAATGTGTGGTGAGATACACACCGAAAAGAAGTGATAAATTTTAGACTACTTTGTAACCGGTTTAGATCCTTTCCGCACATCCCATATTGCAAAACAGCGCAAATATACATGTTTTTCAAAAATAATGCTTGATTTGAGCATTTATTATATTAATGGCAATCTCTATGCCTTATATAAATTTTTATATCATTTAAGGTGCTTAAGTGTTTATAAATCAATAATTTATGATTATCCCGAGTTCTACTTATTATATTTTTTTAAAATTTAAGATGACCTTTCTGTTTTTTTATGGTCTAATCGATGTATTGTTTCCAATAATTTATCCAATCAGGAGGCGTTTGAAAAAATAGGAATTCTTAATTTTTATATTTTCATTCCTCATTCTAAATGGGTATTATTGCAAAACATTCAAAATTACTTTAACTAAAATAAAATTATCAATGGGTTTATTTGATTTTTTGAAAAGCGCTGGTTCTAAAGTGCTTACAAAGAAAAATGCTTCAACCGTCAAGAACAAAGAGATTCTTAAGATGGAAAAAGAATTAGCTGCTAAGCAAGCTGAACTTTTACAAAAACAGAAATTAGTATTATTGAAAGTTATGGTCGATTCTACTAATGTAAAAGTAAAAGGATTAGAGCTAGACTACAGTAAAGATAAAGTGACCGTTTATGGTCAGGTAAAAACACAAGCAGATAAAGAGAAAGTCATTCTTGCTTTAGGAAATGTAGGTGGAGTTGCTAGAGTTGATGATCGTATTTCGGTTAGCAAACCAGCACCAGAAGCTACTTTCTATACTGTAAAAAGAGGAGATAGCTTATCTAAGATTGCTAAGAAAGTATATGGTGATCCAAAATTGTATAAAAAAATCTTTGAAGCGAATACACCAATGTTGAAAGATCCTAATGTGATCTTTCCTGGTCAAGCTCTTCGAATTCCTCCGATGTAATCAGAGGTTGAAAAAAAGTGAGGAGTAAATACTAATCTGTACTTACTCCTCACTCTTTAACTCTATCTAATATTTTGATAATTACTGATTTACAACATTTCTAGGGTTTCCGTCCAAGTAAGCCTTAATATTCTCGTAAGTTCCTTGCATCAATCGTTTTCTTGCCTCTACACTTGCCCATGCTAAATGCGGTGTTATAATACAGTTTTCTACTCCAATCAAAGGATGATCTTCTTGTGGAGGCTCAGTCGATAATACATCTAAGCCAGCTCCAGCTAATTGCCCTTTTTCTAAAGCATCTTTCAAATCTAACTCATTAATCAAAGGGCCTCTTGCTGTATTAATTAGATAAGCAGAAGGCTTCATTTTTGATAATAATTTATTATTGATAACACCCACATTATCAACGGTTAATGGAGCGTGAAGGCTTATGAAGTCGCAGGTTTCGAAAAGTTCTTCGAGATATACAAATTGAACACCAGCCTGCCGATCCTGAAGAAAATGCTTATGGGTTACTAAAACTTTCATATCAAAAGCCTGAGCAATCTCTGCAACCTTTTTTCCGATCCTTCCAAATCCATATATCCCTATTGTTTTTCGTGATAACTAAAATCAGGAGAATTCGTCCAGTCACCTTTTGAGACAGATTGATGATGAGATTGAGTTTTATTCAAGAAGTTTAGCATAAAAGCAAAAACCTGTTGAGCAACAGAGGTCGTACTATATCCTGAGACATTGGAAACCGTGATGTTCTTTGTTTTTGCAAAATCTATATCTACATTATTGAAACCTGTCGCAGTTACACCAATATATTTTAGGTTTGGAAGCGCTTCTATTATATTCGAATCCAAGATGTGTTTGTTTACCAAAACTATCTCTGCATCTTTCGCTCTTTCAACTGTCTCCTCTGGTCGAGTACGATCATAAATAGTAATCTCTCCCATTTTTTCAATCCTCTCCCAACTTAAATCACCTGGATTTAAAGTGAAAGCATCCAAAACCACAATTTTTACCATTTTATTATTTAATTTTTTTCAAGATCAATAAAATCTTTCACATTTCCTTACAAAGGATATTCTTTTATAAGCATTTCTAATTTTGCATAGGTACTTGCTTTATTGAAAGAGCAGGCAAAGCAAGGTTCTATAATATCAAGTGGCCTAGGGTCATTAGGGAAAACTATAATTTTTGAATGGGTAACTCCTGTAATCGAGGATACTTGTTTCGATATCGTTGAGAAAGCAGTTGAAGAATTTTTCGATGTATATAACCCTGAAGGGACAGATGAAAAATCCTTCTTTTCTAAGGTTTTGATTAACTGGCTTGGCGTTTCAACGGACCATAGTTCAATCTTTTTTTCTTTTTTAAAGACAAGAGCTGTAGTTGCTTTTTCATGAACTAAAGAAACGGAAGTATTTTGAAGAGGCTTTTGCTCTTCAGTACAACTGAAGAAAAGGAAAAACAGTAAAATGTTTAAACTTAAGCGTTTCAAGGGGCTGTTTTTAGCGTCACCAGATTATGAAAACTAATAAAAAAAGGGCACAACTAGAACGTTGTGCCCTCAAAATATAAAGCTATGAAAAATATATCTTAAAACTGATGCTTGACCAGTTGATTATTTATTGAGGTCCCAGTTATACTCTTTGTAAGTAACTTTTGCTCCTGGATTAATTTTTACATTCGAATATTTATTCAAATAAGTGATAATATCTCCAAAATCTACAGCATACCATTCAAATATTTTAGAAATCTCCACGGCATCTGCCGAAATTGTATTTTGAGAAGCATCATTAATAAATGATTTGGTTTGTCTTTCTAAAGTGCTATTCAGGTTACCTTCTGTCCATGCTTTGTTTAACAGAGGTGGACAAGACTTAGCTGCACAATTGACGGCAAAATGTATTCTTGCATCCTTATAAACCGGCCTCAAAATATCGTTTTCAATATTATTTAGTGAATATTTCTCTCCACCTAAAGGAATCCACTTTTGATCCCATGGTTTACCACCGTGAAGGTTAGTAATTTTTTTAACAGGGTAGTTTTTCAAAATTAACTTTATCGTTCCAGCATTATAAGCATTAATCCAATAAGCCATCTTCTTTTTCTTAGACCAATTTGCTACTGGAGGATTACTATCGAGTGCTTTTAAATAAGCATCTAATTTAGACTCGTCCGTTTTAAAGTTATTGTAGTTAACCTTTCCTGAAGATGTAACATGTTTCTTTAATAAATTGTTGAAATTTTCATGAGAGAATTCAGCAATTATTTCTTTAACTGGCTCAGGTTCAGGAGCTTTTTCGACTACAGGTTTTCTATCTGCAATCTCCAAATCCGTCTTTGCAATCTCCTCTGAGGCTTTCTTTACCTCCTTATCTATAATAGGTTCAATTTCAAAAGATTTGGCAGATTCCGTAATTTTTTCAACGACTGGCTTTACTTTTGGTTTTATTGGTTCTTTTTTGATTTTTTGAGACGCTTTTACAGGCTTTGGGTTTTCGATATTACCTGACACAATTTCTTTTTCCTTAACCTCTTCTACTAATTCCTTTGTTTCACTTATTTTCTCTTTTGATTCTAATGATACAGTCTGAGCTAACGGAGTATCTTGATCTTCTTTTTGATCTGTTTCTAGAATATCTACTTTAGATTCAGCATTAGCGTTGGAAGAGGTAGTATCAGCTTGTCCACAGGACAAAACCATAAATAAACCGAAAATTGATAAAACATATTTAATTGTAATCATGGTTTGATCGTTCTGTAAGTTGTGTATTAAAAATTGGAATAATATATGGAATTCTTTATAAATGTAAACATATACAACTAATGAACGCCCTTTTGACTCTTTGAGTTTTAAGAAGTTACTCAAGGTGTTCGATTAAAGACAATTTTAACAAAAAATTAAAACTTCTAAAGTACTGTACAAGGTACATTAATAAGATGATGAATGCTTAATTTGACTCCGTAAAACATTTTATTCAAAAAAACCGTTTCTCCACTAGCAAAAAACAGCAAAGAAATAAGCTTATATTGACTATATTAGACTTTGATGCTAGTATAGGTTTTATTAGTTTTGCAGACCACAGATAACCGAGGAAAGTATTCTTAGTTTAACTCAAACCAAGATTAATATCAAAATATTTTATGTCAGTAATAGTAGAAGGTTTAAGTAAATTATATGGGGCTCAAAAGGCAGTAGATCAACTGAGTTTTGAAGCTAAAAAAGGAGAAGTATTAGGCTTTCTAGGACCTAATGGTGCAGGAAAGACAACGACTATGAAAATGATATCCTGTTTTATTCCTCAATCATTTGGAAAAGCAACGGTCTGTGGTTTCAAAACAGACGTAGACCCAATGGAAGTAAGAAAAAAAATAGGCTACCTTCCTGAACACAATCCCCTGTACATGGAAATGTATATCAAAGAATACCTTCATTTTGTTGCTGGAGTTCATAAGATTAAAAATAAGAAGAAGCGAGTAGCAGAGATGATTGAAATGACGGGCTTGGAACGAGAACAGAATAAGCGGATTGGTCAAATCTCAAAAGGATACAAACAAAGAGTCGGTTTGGCTCAAGCAATGATTCATGATCCGGAGGTTTTAATATTAGACGAACCTACTTCGGGACTAGATCCCAATCAATTGGTTGAAATCAGAAGTTTAATAAAACGATTGAGTGCTGAGAAGACCGTTATTTTTTCAACTCATATCATGCAAGAAGTACAAGCTGTTTGTGATCGTGTCGTCATTATCAATCAAGGTAGACTAGTCGCAAATGATGATATCGATACGTTGCAATCAAAAGTAAAAGGTGAGTCTTTAGTTGCGGTTCAATTCCTAGAAAAAACAAATTCAGAAGGACTTTCAAAGATAAAAGGAGTACTCGATGTAAAAAAAGTTGATAATACCCGATGGTTACTTTCTTCTAATATGAAAAACGACATCAGAGCTGATCTTTTCAAATATGCGGTTGATCAAAGGCTTACAATTATTGAATTGAAAAAAGAAGTGTCAAGTGTAGAGGATGTCTTTCAAAAACTAACGACTTCCAAAAAATGATTAGAATTATTAAAACTATCCTGTTCTTGTGTTTTCTTGTACCATCATTAAGTGGTCAAGATGATAGTTTACTATTAACCAAGAATTTTGAATTCGAAGATGGGGTTTATTTGACCTACGAATCTTTTCAAAAAAATAAACCTACTTATGCTTGGGATGAGGTCCGGACAAATCTGGTTACTAATCCACAAACGTACATGGCTCAAATCGAATTTTTAAAATTGAAAGAGAGAACGGGGGAAATCAAACTTGATGAAATATGGGGTATAAGCCTTGGAGGGATGCCATACATCCGATTAGAAAAAGGAGCGGTCAAAAAAGAGCTTACTACCTTCGCTGCATTGAGAGTCAGAGGTAAGATTTGTTATTACGAATTTCAGGATTACGAAGAAGTACAAATTCCGATGCCTGTGTACAATCCTTACACTGGAAAACCATTTCGAAATGCCATGATCAATAGGAAAGTGGAAGTTTATTATTCAAGAATAATGGATTTTGAAACAGGAGAGGTTGTGGACCTCACACCTGAGAATTTAAAATCATGGGTCGGTAATGATGCTCAACTTATCAATGCCTTGGAAAGTTTAGGAGATGATGCCGATGAGAAGTTGTTTAAATGTATTTTGATCTATGATGATCGCCATAAGACTTACATAAAGTAAAGCAGATCATAGAGGTGATCGTTTTGTTATTGATTTAATTTTAAAAAATAGCTGAATGCTTAGCATTTATAAAAAAGAGATTAATTCGTTTTTTAGTTCTTTAGTAGGGTATATCGTAATCGCAGTATTTCTGTTAGTACTCGGTTGGATCATGTGGATTTATCCAGGAACCAGTATCCTAGAAAATGAATTCGCTACGCTAGACCAATTGTTCATTGGAGCACCTTTGATTTTTAGTTTTATAATTCCAGCGATCACTCAATGCACCTGCCACAAGACCAACAAGAAAGCTAGAAATTAATTGAATTGTAGCTGCTAGCCCCAGATGTAAAGCCGAACCAGTCAAACCAAAAACAAAAATTGGTACGGCTAAATCATTAAACTTATTTCCAAAATTCGAAATGGCATTAGCTAACCATAGTCGGAAAAAATTTGGGTTATTTAACAAGAATTGCATATATATTTATTTCCTCTTATTATGTTTGGAAAAACCACCAATAAATGGACAACCTTACGCTAAGCTGGTCAGGTATCAGTAAGGAATCTTTTGACTCCAAAATTATATTAATACAAAATCAAAGCAAATTCTTCGGAATTCACTTTCCTAAAAATTGATTAATGACAACAGTCAGTTTTAGTTATTATTGTGATATATACTTAACTATAACCGTTTTTTAAATTTATTTTTGTTTATAGATAGTGTTTGATACTCATAGCGCACTAAAAAGCCCCCCCTATTTACTATTACTCTAAAGTAATTTAAATCTATTATTTACTGTGACCATGCACTCTCGCCTTGACGCTCTTGGTTTTTCATCAGTTTACCTCCTCTCCAGATGTAACTAACATACATTTCAAGCATTTGAATTACTTACTGCGACCATGCACTTGCACCTTGACGCTCTTGGTTCTTCATAAAGTCTACCTCCTCCCAAGATTTAAAATCACATAGCAATGACACAGCACACACCTAAAGGCAAAAGCCCCCTTTGATATCTAAAGGCAATAAAAGACACTTTATATTTGCCAGTCTCTTATTTCGATAGTTTTAAAACATGTGGTGAATTATGAATTGCTACAAATAAGACTTTATCAATTATTATTAATATATGTCAAGTCAATTGTATATGTTTTATTGAGAATTTTATTTTAACTATATAATCTTTAACACACCAATTTAAAGTATTTCACAAAACGTTCCATCACTAACAAAAAGAAGTTGCTATCAAGCTTTAATAGAAGTATATTAAATAATGCTAGATAATGATTAAATAATTAACTTTTGGCTGTTTTTAAGGTTCAGTAATTTAAAACATTATTTCATTTATCCTACAGCAGCTATTTTCAAGCAAAAAAAGAGCAAGCAGTATGTCTTATTCTACGACTCTTAACCATTCAGCAAATACATAAAATGGTTTAGGATCCATAGCTGTTACTAGCTCATCATAAATATTAACTTGTAATTTCCCTATTGGCACAATCGACATAATCTTATCCGAAGTTGCTTCACCAAAAGTTACACTAGGATTGTAGAGCCTAACTTTCTCAGCATCTATAGATAAATGATAGGGGTTGATAGCAAGTGCCAAACGCAAATCTTCTTCTTGCGTTAAGGCTATAGGACCGTGTTCACCATCGCCAAGTGCTGCAATCTTAGCTTGCAAATAAGCACTCTCTTTAAGGTATTCTGCATCCAGTTCCAATTCTGAACCATCACCATAGACATAGTGTTGTAACAGCGTTGAAGCTTCGGGGTATTTGCCACGACTGAACATGATGCCTTTAGAAACACTTGAGTGTAGAAAGCTTTTATCAAAGGTGTTAAGTTCGTCATTACTAGATTTTTCACTAAGGTCTTCGACATAGCCATTGACCACACTTTCTGTAGCAAACCGAAAGTTTTGTGAAATAGGATCATTGAGCAAAGTAAGGCTGAGCGCAAATAGTAACAAGACTACTAGCAAAAAAGTTATTAGAATAGCTATACCTTTAAACACTTTAGCGTTGAACACATCTACCCTCTTAAATTATTCCATTCACTGTATCATGTATTATATATTCCTAAAATTCAGCACCTGCTAAAGAATAGCTTTCACCATTCCATTCTATATCCCAAGTTGAGGCTTCTAAAGAACTTATTCTTTTTATTAAAGCACTCAAGTTAAGTGTAGTGAACGGTATAATAGATAGCAATGATGGTATTGGGTCTTTAGCTGCGAAAATAACATCACGACTTTCAGCCATACACTTAAGCCATTCTAATACCTTACCCTTTTTTAATGCCTTTGGAAATGCATACACAACCATTGCTGCTGCAATCATACTGGTGGAAGTATTGTTCAAATCTAAGCTATGCAAATCTAGTTTACTATCAAAGAAAGAATCTGCAAAACCCATTACATTGGCTAAATTATGCACGCCACTTGTGGCTCTTGGGTTACACTCTATTGCAAAAAGGCCTTCTGAAGATTCTATAAAGTCAAACGCAAGTTGACCTGTGTAGTTGCTACATGAAGCGAAGCGTTCCACCCACTGTAAAATTTTGACGTGTTGTAGGTGTTTGAAGGTGAGGCTCGAGCCGCCCCCCGCCTTCCACTCAATCGCATAAGCAGTATGTGCCTGCACAACCCCATCACAAACAACACTATAACTACAATAATGTCTCCCATGAATCAACTCTTGCGCAATCCAAGCTTGCTCCTGCGTTGGTACAGGCTGAACAAATTTACTAAACGGTGGCAACAAACAGTCAGAAGCAAAACGCGAATAACAACGCTTAATAACAACATCATCCCTCTGCCAATAAGCATCTATATTAGCTGCACTAAGCAAAACAGTTTCTGGTACAGCAAGATCATAGGCTTTAGCAAGTTGCACAAAAGACCCTTTGTCATGAAAGCTTCTAAGCTGTTCTATAGACCCACAAAAGATATCACAACTTGGTACATGCTCTAAAATATAGTCTTTACACATTGCTATATAAAACACTTCTTCACAGGTGGGTAGTAGTAAATCTACAGCTTCCTTTTTAACAATTTCAACAAGTTGTTTTGCAAACGCATCAAAAGCTTGCCTAGGTGGAGCAATGGTATAAGACTTATCTACTTTATTTGAAAAGCGACTCAAGTTCCACACTTGACTCTCAGCGATCACAACCCTATAACCAGCCGCCGCAAACACTCGAATGAGT
>JAULCF010233334.1:0-12120 GCA_032361265.1 Devaleraea mollis | reverse complement strand
TCTCATACTGTCAGCGTCTTTCTTGTCATATTCCTTGTTGATACCGCCACGGCGGACGGCAGCACACACCAACTCAAACCTGGAAGGCGCTTTTCCAGAACATGGCTTTTCTTGAAATGACCGTCTACTACCGGCCATCTCCTTCGTCACGTTTTTTACGCGTACGTGTTCGCTCCTGCGGGGTTCGAACCCGCGGCCATGTCAATACGAGAATTTCCACGTCAGTCACCTACCGTCGAATTTAAATCACATGCCATTCCCAATCCCACGTCCCTCAAAGCTGCACTTCGTTTCTCCGACGCATAAGAATGGGAGCATGCGCATGATTCGTGCATTGATCTAAATATCGCGCTGGGTGCGTGGAAGCCAGTCCCAGTCGCTGATATCGACAAATAAGAAATTGTGGAACCATTCTGGCGCTATCAATACAAAACGCACGGCGACGGCTCTCTAGAGAAGGATTCCGCGCGATGCGCATTTCGAGGAAACCTCGTGGTCCCGAACGTTCGATTCGATCCTTTTAAAACATCCGCTCAAAACCCCTCTTACGCCGCGCAGCGTCTTTTCTATGCGCACTTCGCTCTCTCTGGTGAAGTTTTCGAGGAGTAAGACGTCGCCGACGTCAACGCCGCGCCAAAGGGAGAAGAGCGGCGCGCATGGAAGCCGAGTTCGAGTTCAGGGCCTTCGGCCTCGACGTCCATGTCGCGTTGGGGGAAGAGGCGCAATCGATACTCCAACGGTCCCCGCAACGTCGCGCCAGCCGACAAACTTTGTCAGTCAGTCTGTGCAAGCGGATTCCCATTCAGGGAATCAGCGTCACAGTGCATTATGCGAATGCACGTATGATAAGATCCAGATCTCCGACCAGGGCCTCTTTACAGCTGCTACCACACTCGGATAGCCTGGGTGCTAGCTAATACAAAAAAAAAGTATAAAATTTTCTCTCTTTCATGCGTACAAAGATACCGTATGCGGTACGTCCCCGCGTATACGTACATACGCGTGCATGCACAAACCGTACAGTATACGGTACACAGCACAATTGTGCTGTGCACGGTTCGCCCGTTGACAGTCATGAATAATTCACTGGAGCAGCTCTAGTCTGAGTGATCATCCATCACTCAGTGATTCTTACTGTGCTGGAGTTCCACGCACGTTAGCGAAGCTCTAGTAGAGCTGCGCTAACGTGTGTGGCATTCCAGCACAATAAGCATTACTCGGACTCGGCCACGACAAAGAACACTTGGCAGGTCAGGCGGTGGAAAAGTACAGGCCGGCGGCAAAGGTAGTGGATTTGCTGGTGGCGGCGGAGGTGCCGACGGAGGCGCCGACGGAGGCGCAGGAGGTGGGGTCGGTGACGGAACTGGCCATGCTTCTTCTGAGCAGGGCAACGGAAACTGTGAGCGGTGGCGGTGATGGTCAGGGCAGTAGAAGCGGAGGAAAAGGAGATGGCGAGGGATCTGGAAGCGGATTTTGTGGAGCTAATGGTGAGGATGTCAACAATACGGCGGTAGGGAAAGCGGCGGCCAAGAAGGCGGCAGCCGACAAGGCGGAGGCCGAAAAGGCGGCGACCGGCAAGGCGGCGACCGGCAAGGCAGAAGCCGACAAGGCTAAGTAGTACAATTAAGCACTGCCTAACATAGAAGGCTATTTGAAATGTAGAGCAGCCTTTTCTACCAATCTGTGATGTTCTTCTGCCACTTAAAATACATCTAGTTCATTATGCCGGTTTATGTGTCACTGAATTGGTTACCAAAACTCTGCCCTAACTTGGAGAAGGAAATAAAAGAGGTCGTGGGGTTGATCACTTCTGGTGCTCTGGCCTGGCGCCACAACAGAAATGTTAGAATATAGCTGCATAAATCAGCACGGCCTAATCTCGGACACCGTTTGCGGTACTGTGACGTCGCGACGTCACATTAACGCGTAACATTGCCATTTAACAATAATTTTAGTGCACCGGCTGTGAGAGACGGTCGAAATATTTCGCCCCCATTGCTCATAACTTGCCAGTCGGCCGACTGCAGCGAAGATAAATTAGAATTATTTTGATATCTGATGCTCGAACTACCTACTTTCTCTTAGACTTTCTACCGACTACTTAATCTTAGTAGGGTTACGGGCGCTATGCGCCGCGGAACATTGCGTCGCAATGTACCGCAGAGTATATTGCTCTCGCCAAATCACAATTACTGCGCCGCAGCGCCGACCCGATTGGGTGTGACGCAGTACGACGTACGAAATACCGGCCGAGCGTATCGAGCCGCGAACTATCGCACTGCTACATATCGCCGTGCGACAGACCGGGCCGCGACAACCCGCGTCGAAACGAACTGCGCTGTGACGGACCACGCCGCGTAGACTGCCGTGACGGACCGCATTGCCACAAAAGTCGGTTGGGTCGGGGAGGAGCCGAGCGACGGCTCGGCGGTGGTGGAGGGACAAACAGTCCAACGAGGAGGGGAGGCGGGCAATGGAACACACGGGCCAGTAACCTATGTGTGACCGCCGGCGGCTAAGTGAGTGAGTGCGGGTACCGCCGAAACGCAGGAATGGTAAAAGACGGGTTTTTTTGGCGAATAAAACTTAAAAAAGACAGTCTCTTATAGTTTGATGGTTTAAATAGCAGTTTTATTCGTAATAAAACCACAAGAGCGCCATGGCGCCCTTTTTCTGTGAACAGCATTGCAAACCAGTATAAATTTCATCTTTCACAGCATCGTAAAACGCTTATACTTCATCGTAGTTCACAGCGTAATTGCAAAGCTTCGTTAACATAAAGACATTCAAAAGAGACCGTCAATGCATCGATACGATTTTTACTTACTCAGGACCACTTGCATAATTGTGCTTGTTACAGCGTAGCTCTTTAAGGATCACAGCCCTGAAAACCAAAACTCAAGAAAATGGTACATCGTCGTACGCCTTTGTCAACTACTTTACATGACAAAATGAAAAGACAAACTATATTCTGAACAAATTTGTAGTGTTTGTAGATGACATTACAAAGCTTTCATACAATAGGACAGACTGTATGAGAAACACTCCAATGAAACGGAATTCCGTGATATTAATATCATTCGAGTTAGGTCACTGTCACAGTCCGAGTCGTACATATAGTCTAACATGCGAGCGTGGAGAAGAGATAGAGTGAGTAAAAGTTAAACGAAGTAAAAATGGGAGCGCCGAATGGCTTTTTCAAGTTGGTGTGCAAACGTGTTCTTGAAACTCTCTGATCAGAGTTGAAGCAGCAATAAACCCACAGCTCGGTAACGCTTCACTCCTGTTCTAAATGGTCAACGGAATCGGTTTTGCCGACCATTGCTACGGTCCAAGAATATTGAGCGAGTACCGCGGATACTCCTGTACAGGCTTGAAGTTAAATTTCTCTACTCTTGTCTTGCTCAGATAAGACATTGACATTGTGAGCACCCAGTATTAGAACCCACTACTAGAACCCAGTACTAGAACCCAGTACTAGAACCCAGTACTAGCACCCAGTACTAGCACCCAGTACTACACAAGCGACGAGAAAGAATGCGGTCGATGGCAATAAGTTAGCATAGACCTGTAACTCGTTTCGCGACGTCGGCGCAATTCAGTCGTCGAAACTTTGCTGGAAAAGTCAGAGCTTTCCGGGCGTCGACGGTTGAAGCTTGCAATCGACCGAAACACGCTCACAGCCATTCCCAGGCAACGCAGACGGCGTCCTCCCACCGCGCGACCCTCTTCTCCTCTCTGGAGTGCATGAATATACGCAAAACATCCTCAGTCAGGCTGTGTTCCAGAAGAGGTTGAGAGGTTTGCTTCGGGAGGACGACTTTTGCAAACGCTTATGAAATCCGGACGCGCCGACTGCGCTGACCAGGGAACGGCCAGCGGAGGATTGGTCCCCACTCTTCACGCACCGCCACATCCTCACCCTCCTCCACCCAGACGCCAACGCCTTCCTCTCCACTAAGCCAGATGGTACTCCGTTCTGCTCCACAGATATGTGGAGCATGATGATGTGCATCTACCTAGGGTGCTATGCCTACGACGACTCAGCCGCGCCAGTCTTCCTGCGCTGCGGTTCCTGTTATGAGCCTGTCCTCGACAAGCTCGGCATACACGCTATCGCCGCTGTCTTCACCGGCTGGGTACGCGTCGTAAGACATGATCGTCAAGAGACCATATTCCTCAAATGGTATGCGTCGCCAGCCGGCCTAGTCTACCAGGGAAAATACGGCCGAGGGAAGATGTGGGCCTCCTGTTTGACACCACGTACTGCCCAGCCGACGCCCTCAATTCCCCCACGCCGGCGGCCCTTGGATGAGATACCGGCTTACCAACAGCCATAGACTTCCTCGTCACTGGCGCCTTCAAAACCAATAATGCCGAAGGTCGCCGGGATTCACGCAAATCTGCCTCGTCCCCAGACGTTATAACGGACGCCGGCGAGAAGAATAAGGCTTGAGACTACCGCCGTAAAGTACGCGCCACCTAGAAACTAGCTTTCCCAGGATTCCCGTGCCCTAGATCTTCACCGAAAGCGCCTTTGCCACCAGGTGGCCTAGAAGCGGTCACCGGCTTCCGGTTCAGAGCAGCCGTTTTCGATACATTCGGCGGCTGCTCATACGATACGAATGATTTGCTCATGTCATACGCCAAGAGAGTCTCCGACCGCCAAGTGATGTACACGGTCAATATGACAGCACGCCATGGTACAGTGCCTCGCTAACAGTGTCATCTACATTCACACTAAATGAAAACTGGACACGTGCAACCGCCTCAAAAAGAGGCGGCATACACGTGTCGTGCCAATTGTCACATGAAGAGAGGCGACAGGCATCTCTGCCAAATCAGATCGCCTCAAAGAACAGTGATTTACCGTCCGTCTATTACGTACTCATCCTTACCCTCAATACGGCCCCGTACAGTAGCCGGCCAATTCAAAGTAAATCAAGGGCGGTACAAGTACCGCCATGGGCCCAGGGAGAGCACACACGCCCGTATAAACCAACTAAACCTTTGTGTGATTTTTACTCCCTGGGTACCACATCTTTCGCACATTAGCTCCAGCAGCCCTGCACCCCTCACTGAGCACCGCTAACCACCTCTTTTACCGGGCGCTCTTGGACGGGGCCCAGAAATTTCTAAATCCTGCAGATAATCGGCATCGGCTCCTGCAGAGCGCGCCCCCTTTGAAGATGGCACCACGCGGAAGAAACAAGCGGGTAGCGAAGGCCGAAGCTAGTGAGTCGGAGAAAAACAAGCGTTTCAAGTCCGACGCCGAGAACGAGGCTGGTAATTCAAAGTGGAAGCCTACTAACAAAAATCCAATTCACAAAGAGAAGAAGGCTGGGAGAAAAAATGACGCGAGTTACAGCGAAAGGCTCAGTACGAGACCGAAGCAGAGGAGAAAAGGAGGAAGCAGGAGAAGGAGAAAGCCGATGAATTGCGCGAAAAAACGAATCGGAGAGGAAGGAGCAAAAGAAGGCGAATTCTGAGCGCAAGAAAAGAAGAAGAGAGAGGCAGAAGAGAATTTAATGGTGGCGGAAGAGGCCGAGAAAAACAGAAGGCCAACGAGGAAACGAAGGCGGCCGACCTCATCAAGAGTGAGGCCGAAGACGAAAAACAGCCGGACGTCCTCCGCAAAGAGGCGACCGGCGAGAAGAAGATAAGGTCCACCTTCAGAAGAAGACGGTCATTGATGATAAAAGGAATGCCGACCTCATCGCAGAGGCGGCCAACGAAGATGAGGATGATGACGATGTTAACATCGTGCCAGCCCACAAAGCCACCATCAAGGAGGCACCATCCGAGACATGTACGGCAACTACAACACGAGTACTGTCATCAGCTGCAAATGTGACCACCTCGTCCAAAGCCGAAAAACAAGACGAGACAAGGGGACAACAACTCACCCAAGATGTCGCTCGCAAACGTGCTCCACAGATGAGCAGTGCGACGAAAACTACGACCGAGGCCGCTCAACTCAAGAGAGACTGGCCACCACGAAGGCCGCTGTTGTTGGAATGACATCATAATACGAGAAAGACTACGAGAGTCAAGGAAGAGGGAGAGCCGAACAAATGCATCTCAATAATTTACAAGAAAAAGAAGACAAGCGCCGCGAACAAAAGAAGTTTGAACAAGACAAAAAAGATGACGAAAGGCGCGAAGCAGAAAATACGAAACGTTACATGAAAGCGCGTCGTAATCTCATCCAAGAGCACGACGGCGGCCGACTCGACGACGAGATCTTGCGCGTAATATCGTCGCGTGACATGAAGATCAGGTTGGAGGCACCCGACGTGCACAAACTTTTGATCAACCCGCTCACACCAAGGGTGGCACGAGAATTGCGTGTCTGTACCCACAGAAGCTGTGAATACTGGTGCAACGAAATTCCATCCGAAATATTAGCGAGAGAAATCGAGGACGAAGAGGAAAGGAGCGCCTACCTGCAGTGGCGCATGTTTTTTATGGTCGGAGAGAAATTCGCATCACTCACCTTTCCCCCTGTCCCACGCATCCCGACACGGAGCCCCATCCCCACGATGGAGGCTACAAAGTAAGGAACAGTCTCCCTGCTGCACAACCCGCCCCAAACCCGCTCAGCCAGCTCTCCAAGAGTACGTGTTATCATGTGCAGGAAGCGCTGACCCCCGCACACCCATCCTCACAAAGTGCAATGAGCTGCTCAATGATATGAATGACTACAAGAATTTCGTGAAGAGGGAGCAGCCAAAGGTTGACGCAAAGAAACGAGAATACCTACCGTCTTTCAAGGAGATGATTTCAGCAGGCTGTCTCGAGGCCCACTTGGGTGTTGGCGGTTACGAGATAGCGGACGGGATGTACACGACAATCGCACACGACAAGAAACAACGTTACCAACGAGGAGCTATTTGACATGTACAAGAACAGGCGGGCTCATCAAGGGATCCCGTGGCCCCCGAAATTCCTCAAAGAAAAAAACGTCACGTGGAATTTTGGACGGTCAGTTGTCGACAACGTCGACATGTTCCTAACAGACATCATGTCGACGTTGAGGTCGACATTGTCGCCTCTCTTGGCGAGGGCTTTTTCGAATTAGACCGAGTCTCTGAAAGCAGTGTAGATGGTCTACACACACACATACACACATACACACACACTCGTGTGTGTGTGTGTATACGCTGCACGATGCGGGTGACCTGACTGAGAACGGTTACACGAACAAGTTCGAGGACCAGAACTTTGAGGATCAGCCGATCCAACAAGGGCGCCAAGGCCAAATTACGATCCGACAAGGCAACAACCCCGACCGACAAGGCCATTCCTCAAATCGCGCACCCGACTACCCTGGCTGAGGACACGGCCAACCACCCTACCGAGGAAATTCCCGAGGAGGAGGACGCGGACGAGGATTCTTAGTGCCAAGCTGACAAAACCAGCAGCCTCAGACAAACAATAGCATGCCACCCACTGGGTGGCATTCCCTCATCAAGAGACAGGAAAGCACCAAAACGAGGAGCAGCCCAGAGATACGACCGAGAAGGATGCCGAGGAAGAGGCCAACGCGGACGCGGAGCCCCATAACAAGGGGAACAAGGAGGACAGAAGCGCGGTATTCTCCGAGTAGAAGCGGAAGGACAAGACCAGCGACGGACAAAGCCAGGATGCACTTTCGCATTCAAGATTGGAATCGCGATCAAGTTTTGGAGATGGTTGGGGTCAAGTACGGAGACCAGACGTCCCAAAACGCTTTTAATTGGAACATGGGCTTTGATGATTCAAGCCAACCGTTCTGTCTCAACCGCGAGAAATGTGACGGGCAGCAACACTTCTTTCCCGACTGCCCGAGGATCAACGACATGACTCAGAAAACGTATGACGATGTGTGGAATGAATATGTGCAACGCCAGGAGCTGAAGCAGACACAGAACTGGAACCATGCTGAGGAATAACGCAGAATAAAATTCGAGCGGGCCCGCTATGCCCCTTCTCACTATACCGCCTCCACAGAACAAAGAGTCTATCAATACAGAAACTAGTGCAAAGCAGCCCTTAGATTGCCTTTCTCAGCACAATAAGGCAAGAATAATAGAACGCGTACGAAAGAGCCCTAACAGACACACTCCAAAAGAGCTTCCCCCTCCCGAAGAAGCTTAAAACCTTCGTCACTGCTCAACAGGGAAAATTGTTTATGCAAGGCTATCAGACGGAGATACCACAACTCACTAAAACTTTATCTTCCGTGAACAAGAATGCAGACGCAAAAAACATTGCGTCTGAGCAGAATATCTGCGGTACAAAAGTAACGTGTATCATTTACACAGGAGCTGATATCAATTTAATAAGACGCAAACATCTTACTCCTGAAGAGTTTGCGTCGGCCAACTTACCTTACGAAATAGGGGAAGCTCCCAGCGCCTTGAAAATAAGAAACACTGTGAGGAAAACTCGCAAAGAGTCACGCAAATCGTTAATCTGCCGATATTTCGACTAATCACTAGCGAAGGTCCAGTGCAGTTCCAAAACGTCGAACTCTACTTACTAGAGGCGACTGAGAAAATGCTATTGGGAGTGCCTTCTACTAAGGCAATATATTTTGATATTGGTATATTCTTAGCAGAGAACTCTAAAACCTTGGACGGCCTAGACCTGAATACACAGGCCGACTCACAATAGGCGGAGTTCCTTCGACTGCTCACGAAGAGCGGCCGTGACTATTTCCCTATTCAGATTGATGCGCGAGCACCATTGGAAGATGCGGACCTATTGAAATACGATGCACAATGTCTAACAAAAGGTCAGGTAGATCCTAACGATGAAATAAAACTTATGCGCTAAACTCTGAGGCCTTCTAAAATCAGTCGCCACGCTATTTTTGATGACGGCACTGAACGGTACTGTACCTGAAAATCAGTTATGTTTTGGCACTGTACCTAAACCGCTTTATCGCCGTACAGTTCGCTATCATACTCAATTTGTGCCCTTGTCCCCACCACGCCGCGCCACTTCCAGTTTTCTTAAGTGCTTTTCGTACTCTCGGGGACTGCAGGTACCATCTTCGATAAGGCCGACAATGAAAGGAATGTTCGTTTAGGACGTGGTGCACACACTCATCTAAACATCGGGCGGCGGAAATGAATGAACGTATTCAAACAAGGCAAGGTTTGAAAGCGAGAAACCTGTTTTGGGGGTTCTTTTTTCCAGATTTAAGCGACCTGGAGAAGTCGATACAAGATCGATACTTCCCAATCGATTTTTCCCTTCGGACCTCGACTCATATATACTTCAGACTATGGGGAACGCATTTGCCGGATAATATTTTGACCGAAACGTGGCCTTGCCCGCGCCACAGCACCGGTTCGAGGACGTATTTTGCGCGGGAAGAGAAAATAAAACCGTTGGAAGCTAAAATGCCGCCTAAAATCCGGACGGTCCTGCACAATAAACCGTTTTGGATTGATGAAAGTTGTCAAAAAGGCGATATTGATAAAAGCCGCGCTGCACACAAACGTTCCAAAACGGTATTTACCCCGGTTTAAAAACATTATCATATTGTTTCTGCTTCCTTACTTTCTTACTGCTCGCGACTATTCCTTTTCTGATGCGGAACGCGGGGTCAGTGCTTTCCGCGAAATCAGTGTAAGGTGAAATATGAGTAAGATGAGCGCTAAATTGTACACGAACCCTATTTTCCTGGCGATCGCTCTCGGAGTGTGGTGTATGGTAAGCACGCACGATCGAGTGGAAACTTCTCCGAACGGAGAAAGGCGGCGAGCGTCGATAATGTCTCAACGGGGCATGGCGCTGCTACAACGCAGCGCCTCTCATCGGCAAGCTTCCTAGGCAAAGCCTCTGTCAATTGCGCGCGCTCGCACGCACATCTCTTTGCTCAGAGCAAGGCGGAGAGCGTCGCGATCCTCTCGACGATCTTCAAGGAGATATTTTACGCAATGCGCCGCGGCCACAGTGGCCGCAGCGAATACTGTTAGGTCGCCTGAAGTGCGACAGCCCGCCGTACAGCGTAATCGACGGGAATGGATTCATTGGCGCTTCAGAACATTCTACGCCCGTCCCGGAAGCACCAGCTGCCCACGGGTCGGCGGCTGTCATGTCAGCCAATCTCGCTCAAAGGTAGCACGATTCACCAAAAAGATTGAAAAGCAAGGCCTCTATCGTACAAGCACGCTCGTGCGCACATCTTTCTGCACAGAGAAAGGCGGCGAGAGTCGCGGATGTTCTGACGGGGTATGGCGCTGCGACAAAGCAGTCCGCCTGATCTGCAAGCTCCCGAGTAAACGCCTTGTCCAATAAACGCACGCTCTCGCTCACAGATTTCTGCGCAGAAAGAGGCGGCTAGCGTCTCGATCTTCGCGACAATCTTCAATCCGACCGTCAACGCAGCAAAGCGCCGGAGCCACAGCGGTGGAAGCGTCGGTTATTAGGTCGCATCAATTGAGAAAGCACGCCGTAAGCGTGAGAGGGACGGGAGGGCCTACATTGGCGCCTCGAAAAACCTCACGCCCGCCCCGGTAAAACGCGCTGCCCATGGGGCCGCGGCTGTCATATCAGCCAATTTGGCTATATAGAAGCACGCCTAACCGAAAAGATTGCGAAGTAGAGCCTCTGTCGTGCACGCGCGCTCGCCCGCACATCTCTCTGCACATATCAAGGCGGCGGGAGTCGCGGATGTCCTGACGGATATTGGCCCTGCGACAACGCAGCGCCTCTTATTAGCAAGCTTCCGAAGAAAATCCTCTGGCCTGCACTCACGCTCGCGTGCACATTTCTCGGAACAGAGAATGGCGGCGATCGTCGCGAATGTTTCAACGGGGCATGGCCCTGCGCTTCTTATCGGAAATCTTCCGAAGAAAAGACTCTGCCGTGCACGCACGCTCGCGAGCACATCACTCGGCACAGATAAAGGCGGCGAGCGTCGCGGTCTTTTCGACGATCGTCAAAAAGATCGTCAACGCAACAATGCGCCGCGGCCACAGAGGCGGCAGCGACGGCTATTAGGTCGCATAAAGTGCGACAGCTCGCCGTACGGCGAGGGCTTTGAAAGGGCCTTCAGTGGCACCTCGGGCAAAATTTCACGCCCGCCCCGGCAAAACGCGCTGCCCACGGATCGGCGGCTGTCATTTCGGCCAATCTGTCTCTATGGCAGCACACCTCACCGGCAATATTACGGAGTAGAGCCTCTGTCGTGCACGCACGCTCGCCCGCACATCTCTTTGCATAAAGAAAGGCGTGGATCGTCGCGGATGTTCCAACGGGGTATGGCGCTGCGAAAACGCAGCGCGTCTCATCTGCAAGCTGTCAGGGCATTGCCCTGTGCAAGCATGCACGCTTGCGCGCACATCTCTTTTCACATAGAATGGCGGCGAGCATTGCGGCCTTCCTTACGACGCAGGATCCTGCAACATAGCAGTGTGCCTCACTTGGAGAAGGCATTCCTCTGCCCACTAAAATAGAACCCTGTGCGGTTTAAGGGAGTACATGGCTCGAGCCTCAAACTTAAATGCCTCCATGGAGCCCCCGGAATGGAAATGGAAGGGTGACGAGAAGATGAGGCTACAGAGTAGCTCGACGAGAAATCAGAGCAACTCGAAACGAGCTCCGCGCCTCAGAGAGGAGCTCTTCATAAGTCCGCTCTCAAAGTGCGCCATCTAAGCAGCAGCTATGCGTGGCAAGAGCGCCGAACCGCCAGCCAAAAGCAGACTAATAGTCTTCTCATGGCAACCGCTGCGCGGCGAATACTTTCGCTGCGCTGGGAAAAGATTCGAGGGCTAAGACCGAGCGCCAGCTGCAACTACCGCACGCTGGCATGTGCAAGCAGATAAAAGGAAGATGTAAGAAGCACTTTTGGCGGAAGATTTTAGATTTGATATTATTTTCCCAGATCTGAAAAAAGATACGGCCATTTCAAACTTTTTGCTCCAAAACTACTATCGATTAGCTAGCTCTTCCAGGAGCTGTAGGATCGAGCCAGTTGTTGCCTGCCACTTCATGGCAGGCAAAAAATGGACTCATCGGAAGATCAGGACGGCAAGAAATGGGCTGACATTGATCTCATCTGATCTACGGTAATAAAGTCCCTCTCCAAAAACGTCAGTGGGAACAATCTCAAAACTACCACGG
>JAULCF010233333.1:0-19957 GCA_032361265.1 Devaleraea mollis | reverse complement strand
ATAATCGTTCTGCTGTATCCGGAAGAAGTGCATCTCTATTAATGCATCAATTGCAATGGGGTGATACCTGTGGTCCAATCGGACTAAACGATCCTCGGGAAAACACAGAAAACATGTGGACTAATGGCTATTACTTAGGTAGTCTTAAAGACATTAATGAAATGCTGAAGTTATCTGAAATTGAAAGTGCTAATGAAATCAAATCAATAGCTTTAATTTTATTAGCACATGAATATGAGCAGTTAACTTGTATGTTTGGAGACATCCCTTTTAATGAGGCTTTGAGGGGTGAGGAAATTTTAAAACCAAAATATGACTCTCAGGCAGATGTTTATGCTGGCATCATTGCATTGCTTGATGAGGCAGTTACATTAATAGGAAATAAATCTAGCTTTGATGACTTGTCAGGAAGCGACATTATCTATAGAGGAGAAATGCAGTCTTGGAAAAAATTTGCTTACGGTCTGAAGGCAAGATTTTTATTTAATCAAAGAAATAAAGAGCAAGGTAATGATCAAGAGATTTTAACTTTGATAGATAAATCATTCTCACATCGCGATGAGCAAGCAACAGCTAAGCATGATCTTATATTTGAAAATCCTCAATTTCTATTTGGTGATCAAAGGCCAAGTACGATAAATATTAGTGAATATTTAATTGATGAATTATTAGACACAGATGATCCGAGGATACCTGAACTTATGGAATATGATGATTCTTCGGGAGAATGGACTCATTTTAATAAGGATGGATTTATATGCCATTGGTTTTCAGAATATGCAAGAATCCCAATATTGTCATATACTGAGTTGCTCTTTATGAAAACTGAGCTCGCTGTTCAACTTAATTCACAGGATGATAGCCAACTTTTGGCAAAAGCAATTACTTCAAGCATGCGAGATAACAATGTTCAATTAGATAATCCCACTTTAGCATACATTGATAGCTATAGTGATTTAGTTGGTCTTGACTTGAATACTAAAATGAAAAAGATTGCAGACCAAACCTTCATAGCTTACTTTGGTAATAATCATATGCAGTCATGGAATAATTTTAGACGTACAGGTTACCCTGAACTTGTGGGAATAACAGCTCCTGTTACATCCTATAATCCTACAGGAAGTATTCTTAGGAGGTTTATGTATCCTATATCAGAATATGAGTACAATCTTAGCAACGTTGAAGAAGCGAAGGCAAGACAAGAAAGTATTTTATTGGATTCTGATGTTTGGATGTTTAAGAATTAGAAATAGTTGAACAAGAAGAACCATTCTTTTGATATCACGAACATACTTTGGTACTATAAATCCAGAGAAGCAAACTAGGATTATCGGATTAAGATTTTCGGATTAGGATTGTAAGACTAAAATTGTCATTATAGGATTGTCGGTTTAGGATTGTAGTATGACTTGGAGATCGGATGATTAATTAAAATCCAAATATCCAATGATGGGATAACGTGATAATTAGACAGTGTATCTAATGATAGATAGCGTACCTAGTGATAGACAGTGTCGCTAAGTGAGAGTTACCATCAATAAAATTGTCATAAAGTATTAAGGTTTTATAGGTTTTCATTTCACTTTGAAAAACCACAGCGCATACTGGCGACTGACTACTAAATAAATAAGGAGAAAGAGATAGTCAATAAATTGTCCATCTCTTTCTCCATATTTATTTAATCAATTACTCCCACCTGCCCCTTCATTACAGCCATCAATAAATGCCTCAAAAGTAGCACCTACCTCTACTTCAAATCCACCATCTAAAGTGATCTCAGTAGCAGAGTCATAGTCAATGGTAGCCGTACCTGAAATAACCTGTGTAGAACTAATTTCTCCAGATGATTCATTGTCTGCTCTATTGTTTACATCAGAATCATCTCCAGCATTTGTTCCTGTCAATGTCAGATTAGGAGGACAAGGATCAAAGGTGAAATCTACACAGAAATTATCAACGTAGAAGTTAATATCTCCTGGAGCTATGTCTTCTGTCCCTTCATCACCTCTGAATGCCAATTGAACGGTACTACCTGTATAGGCAGCTAAGTCAAAACTCATAGCTTGACCAGTTGAAGAGATAACAGAGTTCATATCCCAGGTTTGTATGATCGACCACGATGCTCCCGCATCAACAGAAATTAAGAACTCAACCACATCGTCTCCGAGTAATGTGGTGTCAACACCCGCTGTAGAAGAATTAAATCCCGTTAAAGCAATATCAAAATTGACTTCATGATTTCCAGCACTTAAATCAAAGGTAGGAGAGAATAACCAATCTTCTGTTCCTAGGTTATATAAATTGATTGCTGCAGAGAATCCAGAAATAGCATTGTCATGTCCAAAATCTTCATTAAACCACTCTCCACTTCCAAAAAATGTAGGTAAACCCGTTATGTCATCAGTACCTGAGGCTTCTGTCCAACAACTTGATGGGAAAATAATTGTTTCAAAGTTTTCACAATAATCTGGCACAATAGGATTAGGGTCACATAAAGTCACAAATGATATTGGTCCTTCCCAGATACTTTCATCGCCTCCAGTACAATCTGCTCGTACATAAACCTCATATCCAGTCCCTGCCGTTCCTCCAGTCCATGTATATGACATGGTGCTATGACCAGAAACAGTTGGTGTACCTGTAGGAGAAAATCCTACCTGAACAAATTCTAAATCCCACAGCCCTGCAATACCAGCCTCTATCCATGATACATCAGCTCCTGTTAATGTCTCATTGGTAGTAAATAAACTTGTAGGGGATGGACATGTTGGTTCTGTTCCTATACACACATCAAAGGTGGATGATTGACCAGGAATAGAAGTAAAAGTATATACTCTTAGATGATAAGTATCGCCTATTGTTAATCCAGCGGCTGTGCTACTATTACTATCGCTACAATCCGGAGTAGTTAAAGGTACTAATGATCCACAAGCACCCATCATAACTTCATGATACAAGTCGGTGGTACCATTTGTTATATTAATTAGATCTATTGTATGTTCAGTGGAAGCCGCTACAAAGGTAAACCATACATCATCATCAGCTGTTCCTCCACATGTAGTTTCTGGACTGGCTGTTGCCGATTGGACTGTTCCGCTTGTTATCATAGAACAACCATAGTTAGGATTAACAGTAATTGCAATCGCTCCACCACAATCATCATTGGCAGGAGGAGGAGGAGGAGTTCCTATGCACACATCAAATGTTGTTGTTTGGCCAGGTGTAGAGGTGTAAGTATATACTCTTAGATAATAGGTGACACCAATGGATAAGCCATCTGGAGAACTACTATTATTATCGCTACAAGTTGGGTTTGTTAAAGATACTAATGACCCACATCCCCCCATCAAAACTTCATGAAACAAGTCAGACGTACCATTTGTAGTATTTATTAAATCTATAGAATGTTTAGTTGCTGTTGCTACAAAAGTAAACCATACATCATCATCAGCTGTTCCATTGCCACACTCAGGTTCTGGACTGGCTGTTGCTGATTGAACTGTTCCACTTGTTACTGAGCCACAATTTAGGTCTGGATTAACAGTAAGAGCTATAGCTCCACCACAATCATCATTTGCTGGAGGAGGAGGAGGAGTTCCTATACACACATCAAATGTGGTTGTTTGGCCAGTTGTGGAGGTGTAAGTATATACTCTTACATGATAAGTAGCACCGATCGTTAGTCCCGATGGGTTACTAAAATTACCATCACTACATACTGCAGTGGCTAATGGGATTAAAGAGCCACATCCCCCTTGAAGTACCTCATGAAACATATCTGTAGTCGAACCAGCAGCATTTAAGATAGATACTGTATTATTTACGGCAGTGGCAACAAAGCTAAACCATATATCATCATCAGCAATCCCATTGCCACAGTCAGGTTCTGGACTGGAAGTAGCAAATTCGACTGTTGCACTTGTGACAACACCACAATTAAGATCAGGATTAACAGTAAGGACAACGGCACCTCCACAATTGTCATTTAAAGGAGGACAAACCGTTGGGATTGCAATTGACAATCCAGTGGTACATGCTGGATCGTTGGCGTCTGTAAAAGTTACATTTACGAGACCATCAGTGTCAGCAAAATTACTTAAAGTATACATACCTTCTCCTACTCCTGTTAAACTAGATGGACTAGATCCATCATGTGTAATATTTACAGAAGTGGCCTGACCTAATCCGGTAAGATCAATATCAATATTGTACAAGTTACTTCCACAATTGATAGCATCAATCGCTAAAGTGGTACTTACATCGACACATGGAGGTGTACCAATACAAATTTCAAATTCTGTAGTCTGAGGGAAATTGCTGTAACTAGCAATTCTTAAAAGATAGTTGGTTCCTACAACAAGTTCTGGTGTAATAAAACCACTATCGGGTGTATCGTGACAAAAAAGATCTACCAATGCACCACAGCTTCCCTCGGCAAGTTGAAAAATTAAATCGCTGGAGCCGTTTTGAATATTTTGCATTTGAATTTCATGATGTTTGGAGGTTGCAATAAAACTAAACCATACATCATCTTCCCACCTGGAAGCGTTACCAACGCTTCCAGAACAACTTAAAGGTGTGGCTTCAGGTGATGCTGTCGCATTAGCGATTGTCCCAGCAACAGGGCTAGCGCAAGCTAAATCAGCAGTAGGAGTTAATACAATTGGACTTGAGCAATCATCATTAATAGGTGGACAAGTATTGACGATATTAATCATAAACTCTGTAAAACAGAGAGGGTCGTTACTATCAGTTATGGTAATCGTTACTAGATCATCTGCCAATGGAAAGCCACTAAATGTGTAAGTACCAGTCCCTACACCTGATGCTCCACCAGCACTCGATCCATCGTGGCTGATGTTAACAAGAGTAGCCAACCCCAGATCAGTAAGATCTATGATGATGTCGTAAGAGTCAGAAGCACAATTGCTGTCGTCAATAAAAAGTGAAGCTGTTGCATCTTCACAAGTACTCGGATCCCATGCACAGATATTGAATGACTTTGCTAAGTTGTTGTTGAATTGCCAGACGGCAGCATAATAAGTTTCTCCACCAACGAGACCTGATAATTCAAGTCTTGAAAAATTCCCTGGTGCATCACTACCATCTACATCACAACCTTGACTGATGAGATTGGTACAGTCATCATATACTCCAATAACAGTATTTATATTGCCAGCACCACTATCGGAAGTTTCTAAAGTAAGGAAGCCAGACGCTGGAGCTACAAAACTAAACCATACGTCTCCTCCTTGATAACCGCCACAACTATGTGCTACACCAGAATCAGTTGCTCCTAAGTTCGTTCCCGTTATTGGCGTTGCACAACTAGAATTACTTACACTTAATGCAGTGGCATTGTCACAATCATCATTATCTGGTGGTGCTATCCCAATACATATATCAAAGACTGTAGTCTCTGGCACTGTGTTAAAACTAGCAATTCTTAAAAGATAATCGTTTCCAACGGTAAGCATCGGGGTAGTCCAGCTTTCTTCAGGTTCATCATGACAAGCAATATCTACATAAGAGGCACAAGTACCTTCTGTCAAATGATAAACTAAATCACCACTTCCATTCTGAAAATTTTGAGATTGAATCACATGGAATTCAGCGGTCGCAGTAAAACTAAACCATATATCGTCCTCCCATCTGTTAGCATCACCTTCAGTGCCTACACAATTCCCAGGTAAAGGCTCAGTGGAAGCCGTAGCATTAGCTAAAGTTGCTTGGACTGAATTATTGCAGGTAAGATCTGGATTGATTGTTAAAGCAATGGCATCGCTGCATTCATCATTTTCTGGAGGACAATTTGGAAGACCTACTGTGATTTCAGAAAAGCAAAGGGGATCAGCATTATTACTTATGGTCACATCAACAAGCCATTCTGAAGTGAGAAATCCAACCAATGTATAGGTGCCTACAGGTACACCAGTATAAGAGGTAGGGCTTGTCCCACCATGGTTGATATCAACAGATGTACCAGGTCCTAGACCTGTAACCTCAACTTGTATGTCATAAGTACCTGCTGCACAGTTTTCATTTACTGTCGTTACAGTCGCTGTAGGTTGGGTAAGACAAGTACTTGGATCCCAAGCACAGATATTGAAAGTTCCAAAATCATCGTTATTATATTCCCATACTTCAACAAAGTATGTGTCGCCGGCTACAAGGCCAGTTAGCTCAAGCAAAGAAAAATCTCCAGCAGAACCATCATCGTCTGAGTCCACAGAAACCAGACTCGTGCAGTCAGCACCTCCGTAAACCTCAATAACCGTATCAATTCCTCCAGATCCATCATCAGATGTTTCAATCGTAACTTGTTGAGAAGCAGGAGCCACAAAACTAAACCAAACATCTCCTCCTAGATAGCCATTGCCATTATGCTCTACACCCGAATCTGTAGCATTTATATTGGTCCCTGTCTCAGGATTAGCGCAACCACTATTGCTTAAAATAAGTGGAATAGCCATGTCGCAATTATCATTAATCGGTGGGCATGCTGCTGGAATTAGTATTGTAAATTCAGTAAAACAAAGAGGGTCATTACTATCGGTAATGCTAACTGTAACAATTCCATCTGTTGGGCCAAAACCACTTAAGGTATACATGCCCTCGATTACATTGGTTTCATTGTCGCTACTAGAACCATCATGAGTGATGTTTACAGCAGTAGCAATCCCAATACTTGTCAAATCTATTACTATGTCATATAAATCAATTGTGCAATCGGTACTACCAATCAATAAACCAGCCATCGCATCTTCACAAGTACTCGGATCCCAAGCACAGATATTGAAAGTTCCAAAATTATCGTTTTGATACTCCCAAACAGCGACAAAGTAGGTGTCACCGGCTACAAGGCCAGTTAGCTCAAGCAAAGAAAAATCAGCTATTCCACCTTGATCGTTGTTGTTCACTGTTATAAGATTCATGCAGTCACCTCCATAAACCTCGATAACCGTATCAAAATTTCCAGATCCATCATCAGATGTTTCAATAGTTACTTGTTGAGAAGCAGGAGCCACAAAACTAAACCAAACATCTCCTCCTAGATAGCCAGAACCATTATGTTCTACACCAGAATCTGAAGCATTTATATTGGTCCCGATCTCAGGATTGCCACAACTACTATTGCTCATGGTGAGTGGGGTAGCCATATCACAATTATCATTAATCGTTGGGCAACCTGTAGGTATATCAATCGTAAACTCAGTAATACACAGAGGGTCATTGTTGTCAGTGATAGCAACGGTGATGATTCCTTCTGTTGGGCCAAAACCACTTAAAGTATACGTACCAATTCCTACATTTGTCTCATTATCGAGACTTGTCCCATTATGATTTATATCAACCGTTGTGGCAACTCCTAAAGAGCTAAGGTTTACTACAATATCAAATAGATCATTGGCACAATCGGTATCATCTCGTGTTAAATCAGCCATTGCAGGTGCACAAGGAGGATTTGGGTCCCATGCACAAATATTGAATGTACCAAAATCATTGTTATTGTATTCCCATACAGCTACATAGTAAGTATCCCCTTCAGTAAGACCTGTAAGTGTTAGTATAGAAAAATTACCAGTAGCAGCACCATCATCGTCTGAGCCTATAGAAACCAGACTCGTACAGTCACCTTCATAAACTTCAATGACCGTATCAAAATTACCTGAACCATCATCCGAGGTTTCTACGGTAATTTCACCAGAAGCTGGAGCCACAAAACTAAACCATACATCTCCTCCCAAATATCCAAGACCTGTATGAGCAATTCCTGAATCTGTCGCTCCGAAGTTGTTGCCTGAAGTGGTGCTTGTACAATTAAGAATGTCTGTATTAATGCCTGTAGCATCAACGCAATCATCATTAACCGGCGGCGTCTCAAAAGCACAGATGTCAAAGGTTCCTGTGGCTGATGTATTATACGGAGCTATTACGATATAATAAGTTGATCCGTCTGTTAAACCTGTCAAAACTATATTCGTATCACCGCCAGCATCATCACATCCTACTTCAGTAGTCCCAAGGCAATCGTCATAAACCACGGCGATATCATCAAAAGTACCGCCACCCGGCACCACTCGATTGCTAGTCTGAATCGTCACATTCCCAGATGGGGGTGTAACAAAACTAAACCATACGTCGTGATCTTGGTAAGTAATACAACCATGTGCAACTCCAGAATCAGTAGCATCAACGGTGGTTGCGCTTGTGATGGTGCATACTGGACTAAGTGTAAGTAGAGTTGCATTGGCGCAATCATCATTGCCTGGTTGTGCTACCATCAAGATGGGAAGCAATAAGAAGCTAAATAATGTAAAGAATTGCTGTTTGAGAGAAGATAGGTTTTTCATGCTTTTTTAGAGGTATTAAATATTGAGGTAATAAATAAATAATAATGTTTGTGAAATTATGGAAAAAGTCATTGCTGTCAACCACATGAAAATGTGGTTCTTGGATGATTTTAAAAATAAAGTGGAAAATTTGATAAATTTCAACCTGTTTATTTCAAAAAAATATTGAAGCAAACAGAAAAAGTCATGTTAATCGATGTTAATGACTAGTAGAAACCCATAAGTTGAACAATATTTTATCTATAATTCACTTAAATCTAAAGCTTGAATTAATCGATCAAGACGACTGTAAAAGAGATTAGCTTTTACATGATTCACATCTAGAATTTCATCATTTCAAAATCTTCCAATAAAATATTGATATAAAAATTGGCATAGGTCTTTTGGATAAATAGCAAGCCAGTTGCACCAGCTATTTTGCATTACAGCTTGTTAGCATTGCTAAAAAAAAGTTCAATTTGCAGAATACCCTGAATTTTGCTTTTTGCGCAGATGTTTTGAAAATATTTTTGCCCTTCACAAAAATGTAGTGATTTGAGATACATCGTAAAAAAAAAGAAAAGAGAGTTGCGACTTACTCCATTTTATCCATGACTAGGATTATCGGATTAAGATTTTCGGATTAGGATTGTAAGACTAAAATTGTCCATCTCTTGCTCCTAATTTATTTAATTACTTTCCCCCGCACCCTCATTACAGCCATCTATAAACGCCTCAAAGTACCACCTACTTCTACTTCAAATCCACCTTCTAAAGTAATCTCAGTAGCTGAATCATAGTCAATCGTAGCTGTACTTGAAATGACTTGAGTAGAACTAATTTCTCCAGATGATTCATTGTCTGCTCTATTGTTTGCATCAGAATCATCTCTAGCATTTGTTCCTGTCAATGTCAGATTAGGAGGACAAGGATCAAAGGCTAATTCTACGCAGAAGTTATCAACGTAGAAGTTTTCATCTCCTGGAATTACATCTTCCGTCCCTTCATCACCTCTGAAAGCCAATTGAACGGTACTTCCAGTATAGGCTGCTAAGTCAAAACTCATAGCTTGACCAGTTGATGAGATAACAGAGTTCATATCCCAGGTTTGTATGATCGACCAAGATGCACCAGCATCATCAGAAATTAAGAGCTCAACCACATCGTCTCCGAGTAATGTGGTGTCAACACCCGCTGTAGAAGAATGAAAGCCCGTTAAAGCAATATCAAAATTAACTTCATGCTCTCCAGCACTTAAATCAAAAGTAGGAGAGAGTCATATACATGGACTGGAGGAATGGCAGGGACTGGATATGAGGTTTAGGTACGAGCTCAAATTTTCCACTTTCCTTATAAAATCATCCAAGAACCACATCATCATGTAGTGGACAGCAAAGACTTTTCCCTTAATCTTACAAATATTATTATAATTTAAAAATACCCCAAATGAAATTCTATTCAATTTTTTATACACTTAGTTTCCTTTTTCTTTTCAATTTTAGTTTTGGTCAAGATCAAGATGAATACCTTTTTCAATCAACGACAACTAATAAAACCTTTGTAGAGCTTTCAAATATAGGTGAAGCCTACTATCAAGAAAATGGAACCGATAGGGGTATCGGTTATAAACCTTTTAAACGTTGGCAAGATTGGAGTAGAAGGAACTTAGATGTAGATGGAAGAATCATCTCTCAGGCTGATGCCCTTAATAGGGTGAAAAAATTTAGAAAACAACAAGAGCTAAATAGATCTGTAACTGGTGCCTTTACCGAGATGGGTCCATTGTCGGCTGTCAACACAGTCACTTGGTCTTCTCATATTGGTAGACTGACTTCCATAGATGTACATGATACAGATCCTAATCACATTTTAGTGAGTTCTCCGGGAGGAGGAGTTTGGCATACCTTGGATCTAGGTACAACTTGGGTGCCTCTTTTTGATGAGGAAGTTGTCATTGATGTACTTTCAGCAAATATTAATCATTCGAATCCAAATGATTATGTGATCGGTACCGCTGGCGGTGGAATGTATAGATCAGTCGATCAAGGCGCAACATGGACTGCATCTACTGGAACGACCAACGATTGGTTCATTGATCTTAAAAGACACCCAACAAATGCTACAATCATGTTTGCAACCGGACGATTTTTTGGACAGACGTGGCGATCATCGGATTCTGGAACCACATGGGCGATAGTAGACGATCAAGCTTCAGAGGTTCATGATTTAGATTTTAAACCGGGGGATCCTACTACGATATACATTTCTGGGAATGGATTTATAAGAAAGTCAACAGATACAGGTCTAACTTTTTCGGCTTTGGCTTCAGGTGGAACTTGGGGGACAAGTGTTAGTAATACGATTATGGTTGCCGTAAGTCCTGCTGCACCTAACGATTTAATAGTGATCGAAGAGCAATTTGGTGGTTTACAAGGCTTATATAAGTCAAGCAATAGTGGAACAAGTTTTACAACTACTTTCACTTATGATGGTACCAATAATTACATGGGATATGACCAAGACGACCAAGACGGCCAAGGGCCGAGAGATATGGATGTTGCAGTATCACCCACCAACACTAATATTATACATATAGCGGGAACAGAGGCATGGACATCTATTGATGGAGGAACCACCTTTGCAAAATCAGGTGGATGGAATTTAGACGAACCTGAGCCATTTATTCATGCTGATGTTGATCAATTGATCTATCACGGAAATCGATTTTTTGCAGCAACAGATGGTGGTATCTTTTATTCAGATGATGATGCGGTAACATGGACTGATAAATCTCAAGGATTGGGCATTAGACAGTTTTATAGAATTGGAGCTTCACAGACGGATGCAGATCGAGTAGGAGGAGGTTCTCAAGACAATGGAACAGGTATTGTTAAATCTGGAACATGGTATGATTGGGTAGGAGCAGATGGTATGGAAACTTTTATAGACTGGAATAATGCGGAAATTACATTTGGAAATACTCAATTTGGCGGTTTATATAAATCCATTGACGGAGGAGTAACAACTTCACCAGTCACCCAGAATCCAGGTGTAGGTTTGAGTGGGCTTCAAGGGGCCTGGGTTACACCGACTGAACAGGACCCTGCAGATGCAAGCACCTTGTATCAAGCCAAGCTTGAGGTATTTAAAAGTACAGATGCTGGAACAACGTGGAGTGCTATTTCTGCTTTTGCTGGTGGACTGATTATGGAAATGAAAATAGCACCCTCAGACAATCAAACAATTTATATTGCCTTTGGACACGATATTTATAAAACAGTTGACGGAGGTACAAATTGGACTGATATCACACCAACTATTGTCTATTCAGGAGCAACCTATATTGCAGTGCATCCAATGGACCCAACTAGAGTAAGTTTAACTCTATCAGGAGCGGTAGAAAAGGTCATTGAGTCGACTGATGGAGGAGCAACATGGGTGGATATATCAAGCAACTTACCTGCTATCGGATCGCAATGTGTTCTTTATGAAAATGATAGTCAAGATGCAATGTATGTAGGGATGAATCCTGGGCTGTATTTTAAAGACAATACAACAGGAGGAAATTGGAATTTTGTGAATGCAGCGATGCCCAATGTTTCTGTTACAGAAGTAGAAGCAAGGAATGGTGTATTATATATTGGTACATATGGAAGAGGTTTGTGGAAGATTGATCTGGTTGAAACACCTATAGCTGATAATTGTCTGGCTCCATCGGTTGCCATCCCCGATGGTGATCCAGCAGGCTTAACTTCAACAATTAATTTAAGCGCAACAGGAGAGGTGGTAGATGTAAATATAGACCTTGAGGTTCTTCATTCTTGGGCAGGTGATTTGACAGCCACATTAACTCATGGAGGAGTTAGTGTCGTTTTATTTGATCGACCAGGAGTTCCCACATCTATGTATGGTTGTGAAGAAGATAACTTTGATTGCACCTTTGATGATGAATCTACCAATGGTACAATAGAAGATGTTTGTCCTGCGACTGTTCCAACTTTTTCTGGTGACTATAATCCAGCAGAAGTTTTATCCGCTTTTGATGGCATGGAAGGATCAGGAGATTGGATTTTGACATTGAATGATGCAACTACTCCTGATGAAGGTGTTTTGGAGACTTGGTGTATTGATGTAATCGTTGAGAACAATTGTAATGCGACAGTAGCAACCATCCCAGATGGTGATCCAGTGGGTGTAACATCTACGGTTATTTTAGAAACAGGAGGAATGATCTCTGATGTAAATATTGATATTGACATTACCCATGCTTGGGTAGGAGATCTTAGTGCGACATTAAAGCATGTAGAATCCGGAACGACAGTGGTATTGTTTGATAGGCCCGGTGTTCCTGCAAGTCCTGATGGTTGCAATAATAGTAATTATGACTGTACTTTTGATGATCAATCTGCTAATGGTACCATTGAAGATATATGTGCAGGAACTAATCCTGCATACACAGGGGATTACAATCCAATGGAAGTATTGTCTGCCTTCAATGGAGAAGATCGAGCAGGTACTTGGGAGTTATTCTTAACTGATGGAACAGGCCCAGATCAAGGTACGCTGAATAATTGGTGTTTAAACATCACCACATGTCCAGGGGATTATGCAGGAGTTAATAAGTTAACTGGTCCAATTTCAACTAATAGTTCTTACGCTACGTCAGGAGACTTAGAATCTGAGCAGGTGATTTCTGGTGCTGTTGATATCTTATATAGTGCAGAAGGTGATGTTGATTTGCTAGAAGGATTTTCTACTGAAGCAGAAAGTACATTTGAAACCAAGCATGATGGTTGTCCAGAATAAAAAGTAATAAAGAAACTTGAATTCAAGCCGCAAATACAACTTTGGTTAATGAATTAATTACTCCAATTGGAGTTTTGTAGTTCAATCTTTTTCTTGGTCGATTATTGAGCGGTCTTTCTTCTCGTTTTATTTCTTGCCAAGATATATTATTCAACTTTTTGACGAGAACAATATATAACATGTAAACCATTCAAAGGAAGGAGGAACTCAGTTTCCTCTTTCTTTTGAATAAAATTATTTATCGTTTCGTATAAAGTTGCATTAGTGACTTGAATCTAGATTTTAAAAGATTCTTAGTTTTGACAATTAGAAACCAAAGGTGAAGAGGATCTTGCAATCGCCAAGTTTTCAAAATTGGAAATAGGCCTTATATTATTTTATCGCGTTCCACTTATTCAATTGATTCCTAAGTGCCCTTAAATCCTTTGGATACTCACATTCAATCGTCATTTTCTTTTTAGTCTCTGGATGCGTAAAGCTTAGACTGTATGCATGTAATGTCTGTCTATTCACCAATGGTCTTTCGATCGTGTTTTTCTTGATGTTGAACTTCTTCCTCTTGATCTCAGAAATTTTGAAATCAGATCGGCTGCCATACTTAGCGTCAATTATCAAGGCATGCCCTGCATGCTTCAAGTGGATTCTGATCTGATGAAGCCTACCCGTAAGCGGTCTACATTCCAATAATGAAAAGCCTTTCCAACGTTCTAGTATTTTAAAGGAGGTACTGGATTCTTTCCCTACTTTGTTGATAAATACCTGTCCTGGCTTTGTGCTGGAAAAAGCAATCGATTCATCCACAGTAAATGTTTCATCAATCGGACAACCATCTACAAATGCATGGTACACCTTTTCCACCTTTCTATTTTCAAATTGCTCATTGAGAAACTTATGAGCCTCTTCAGTCTTGGCAATAATCATAACCCCAGATGTATCTCTATCCAATCTATGGACCATGAAGATGTCATCACGATACTCTTGTAGACTTCTTAAAATGTTTTGTTTGCTCTCGTCAAATCGGTCAGGGATACTAGACCAATCAGCAGGTTTATTGATGACAATGATACTATCATCTTCGTGTAATATGCTCCAACGACTTTTACTCATATGATATCGCTAAATTTATTTTTACCTCCAACAAAATATTTCCAAATAATAGAACCTCTCAATCTTCCCGCTTTCCGCTCTGGTCCTTTTCTCATTGCTGCGATGAATTCCTTTTCTTGTTTTTTCCTCTTAAAAATGCCTAGCACTCGAGTATACAATGATAAGTGTGCTTTGACAATGGACCAGGTATGTTTTGGTTTTCCAGTTACTAGAAACTTAACGCCCGCAACTCCATCAAGGACAAACCTGATAGGAAGCAGCCATAACAATTTGCCGGAAGGCTCATTTTTAATAATAGTAGTCAGGTTATTTCTAAAATTAAGGTAAGTCTTATTGGGACTTTCATATGAAAGTGAACCACCGCCAAAATGATAAACCGTAGAAGATGGAACCACCATGCACTTCAAGCCCGCTCGCTTCATCCTCCAACATAAATCAATCTCTTCGTGATGAGCAAAAAATGTTTTGTCAAATCCACCAAGACCAATAAAAGTGTCACGCCTTAACACCATCGCTGCTCCTGAAGTCCAGAAAACTTCCTGCTCATCATCATACTGAGCTTCATCTTTTTCAATCTTATCGAATACTCTTCCTCTACAAAACGGATAGCCCAATGAATCAATGAATCCTCCAGCAGCACCTGCATATTCAAACTCATCCTGATTTTCTAAAGAAAGAATCTTAGGCATTACCGCTCCAATACTTGGATCTGATTTTAATTTCTCAAGCAAAGGCTCAAGCCAGTTTTCAGTCACCAAAACATCAGAGTTCAATAAAACAATGAATTCTTCATTTAGAATTTTTATTCCTCTATTGTAACCTTCTGCAAAACCGTAGTTCTGAGTAAGTTCAATTAAATTTATCTCTGGAAACCACTCAGTTAAAATCTGAGAAGTATCATCTTGACTTCCATTATCAATAACGTGAATCTTGGTATCTTGACTGGTGAATTCACCTAGAACTGGCAAGTATGATTGCAAAAACTCAGAATTATTATAACTCAGAATCGCAACCGCGCATTCTGCTTCTTCTTGAAGTTGGATCTGATTGTAAAGAATCTCCTCCGTCCTGATCTTATCCAGCTTCAATTGATTAGTCAACAAATCCAAAGAGTCAAACTTCTCATCTCCACGAATAAACTCTACAAACTCTAAAGTCAAGTCCTTGTTGTAAATATTTGATTTAAAATCGAATATGTTTACCTCAATGGTTTTCGCTAAGCCATCCTCGATAGTAGGCCTGCGTCCGATATACACCATACAGTCGCCTTCGATGCCATCAACTTGCATACGGGCCGCATAGATTCCTTCCATCGGAATAATCTTCTTTTCATCTTCGACTAAAAGATTTGCAGTAGGGAAACCAATCTTGGTTCCTAGTTTATCTCCATGAACAACTTCACCGGTCAATTGATACTTATAGCCGAGTAACATGCTTGCATCTTGCATCCGACCTTCCGTGATGGCTGTTCTTATCTTGGTCGAACTGATCGTAATATCTTCTAGTTCTTGCTTTTGTACTTTTTCTAATTTGAAACTTCCTTGAGCTTCGTACATTTTAAGAAGATCAAAATCCCCTTGACGGTTCAATCCAAATTTATGATCGTAACCAATTACCAAACAACTAGGTTGAAACTTACCAATGATGAATTTTTCAACATATTCCTTCGCGGACATTCTTGAAAACTCAAATGTAAATGGAACCACCACCACATGATCAACCCCTAGCTTTTCAAATCTTTGAAGCTGCTCATCAAGAGTAGTCAGCAGTTTTAGAGACTTATCCTTTGGATATATGATAGAACGAGGGTGTGGGTGAAAAGTAACAAGTATACTTTCCCCTTTAAACTCCTTGGCAAGAGCTATTATTTTTTTAGCAAGCTTTTTGTGCCCGTGGTGAACACCATCAAAAGTGCCAAACGTAACGACCGCATTTTTAAATACGGGTAAATTGTCAATTGACTTGTGAATCTTCATGGATTAATGCTTATAAAAGCAATGAAGTGATTGGATTTTCATAATTCACTTCAAGGCAAAAATAACGAAACTAATTAGTATCAACTATTGTTTTACCTTTGATTTATTAAGAAGAATAAGACGTTTAAGACGGATAGTATGGATAATAACCTAATTGTAGCAATACTTCAAGAAATACAGGACCCTGGTACGGGTCAAGATCTAGTAAGTATGAGGATGGTGTCAGATCTAAAAATCACCGGAAATCAAGTGAATCTGGCTGTAACCACCAAAACCAAGGACACAACAGTCCGATCTGAACTTTATGGGCAGATCATCAACAATATAAAGGCTAAGTATCCAGATGCTCAAGTTAATATCCATTTTAAGGATTTGGATGGGTCGGCAACGCCTTTGCCTCAAGTGAAGAATATTATTGCTGTAGCCAGTGGAAAAGGAGGAGTAGGAAAATCAACAGTAAGTGTAAATTTAGCCTTGAGCCTCAAGGAGTTAGGCTATAAAGTAGGTATCCTTGATGCCGATTTATATGGTCCATCTATCCCAACAATGTTAGGTCTTCAAGGTCAGCGCCCCAAAGTGACCAAATTATATGGACGTAATGTCATAATGCCTATCGAGAAAGATGGATTAGAAGTTATTTCTATTGGATTTATTGTGGAGCCTGAGCAAGCGGTTGTGTTGAGAGGTCCCCGTTTAGGCGGAATCATTAAACAGTTTATCAATGAATGCATGTGGTCACAGTTGGACTTTCTGATCATTGACTTACCTCCTGGAACGGGAGATATTCAATTGACAATGGTTCAGACGATCCCCGTCACTGGAGTTGTGATGGTAACAACACCGCAAGAAGTAGCAGTTATTGATGCGGTTAAAGCAATGAATATGTTCTTATTGGACAATGTGAAGGTGCCGATACTAGGAGTGGTTGAAAATATGTCATGGTTTACGCCTGAAGAGCTTCCAGACAATAGATATTACCTGTTTGGCAGCGGAGGAGGAGAAAAGTTGGCCAAGATGTCAGAGACGATTCTGTTGGGTCAAGTGCCGATTATAATGTCTGCTAGAATAGGTGGAGATGAAGGGAAACCAGCTGTAGGACAGGAAGGACATGCCTTTCAAGCACTGTTTTCGCGGATATCCAAGAAATTGGTTCAGCAAGTTTCTATGAGAAATGAGGTCTTTGGGCCTACAACTATTGTCCGTACTACCTAAGAATGTCGTTTTTTAAGATATATTTGCATTAATGTCCTCAGAAGATAAAATAGAAATCATTTCAAAAATCGATCGCGCCCTTGACGAGATCAGACCTCACTTAAAAGTGGATGGTGGTGATGTTGAGGTTGTTGATGTTACTGATGATTATGTTGTTAAGGTGAAATGGTTGGGAAACTGTGTGGTTTGTTCCATGTCAACAATGACCATGAAAGCTGGAATCGAACAAGCCATCAAACAAAAAGTTCCGACCATAAAAGCCGTTGAGGCAATTAATGGAATTGGAATAGATGCATAAAGAAAAATTAGTCTCGATAATCAAGCAAAGGCAGTCTTACCTCAGCGTGGGACTTGACACAGATCTTGATAAAATACCTGCTCATTTATTAGACACGGAGGATCCAATCTTTGAATTCAATAAAGCTATTATTGATGCTACAAGAGATCTTTGCGTTGCCTATAAACCTAATACAGCATTCTATGAATGTTATGGTGCTAAAGGTTGGGAATCTCTTCAGAAAACAATTGATTATATAGGGAAAGACCACTTCATTATTGCTGATGCCAAGCGTGGAGATATAGGCAATACATCAGCTCGATATGCCAAGGCATTTTTTGAAGATATGGGAGCTGATGGTGTCACTGTTGCTCCATACATGGGTGAAGATTCAGTCAGTCCATTTATGGGGTTTGATGGTAAGTGGGTCATATTACTCGCACTTACGTCAAATAAAGGATCGCAGGATTTTCAAAATGATATTATCTCCACAGGCGAGAAAGTGTATGAAAAGGTGATTAATACTTCAAAGAAATGGGGTAGTGAAGACTCACTGATGTATGTCGTCGGAGCAACGCATCCTGAGCAACTTGGAGAAATAAGAAAAATGATTCCAAATCACTTTCTATTGATTCCAGGGGTTGGAGCGCAAGGTGGAGATTTAACCGCGGTATCCAATCAAAGCTTGAATCAAGATTGTGGAATTCTTGTCAACTCATCAAGAGGAATAATCTATGCTTCAAAAGGAGAAGACTTTGCCGAAGCTGCTGCTGCAAAAGCACAAGAAATGCAGACTTCAATGAAAGCAATTTTAACAAGCCATAAAATCATCTGATGAATCATTTTTTAATCGTCATTCTTGTTCTAGTCACAATACTTTTAGGATCATGTAAAGTCCAAGATATCACTTCAGCCAATTTTTCTTTTGATACCGAAGCTACCGCAATAGAAGAAGTCATGCGCAAGCAAGAAGCCGCTTGGTCAGAAGGAGATTTAGAAGCTTTTATGGAAGGCTATTGGAACTCTGAAAAGTTGAGTTTTGGTGGCAAAAAAGGCTTTACATATGGCTATGATAATGTACTTAGAAATTATAAAAGAGGTTATCCTACCAAGGAGATTATGGGTAAGCTGACTTTCGATATTATCGACATCATGCCGATCTCATCTGAAGCCGCTTATGTGCTTGGTAAATACAATTTAGAAGTTCTGGATGATGCCAATCCATCAGGCTTTTTTACCTTGGTTTTTAGGAAAATAAATGGAGATTGGAAGATTGTAACTGATCATACTAGTGGATAGTCATTCATAGCACAATGGCATAAAAATAGAATTGATCCCGGCGATATTTAACCTTACAACCTCCTTACATAAATTAAATATTATGCGTCTACCGTTATTATGTTTTTTATTGTCAATTTATACCATCTCTTGTGTTTCACCCATAGGTTTTGGTCGCGGTATCGGTCGCGAAGTTACAAACCAATTAAATAGAGCATCGGATGATCGCCCCAATAAGCCAGGAACCTGTTATGGCAAATGTACCATCCCAGATAATACAATAACACTTAGCCAAGAACTTTTTGTTTTTACGGGCAATCCTCTTAACACCAATGTAGCTTTAAAAGAGGTAGAGATTGTAGTGAGAAAAGGGGAATCAACGTGGGTCAAGAAAAAAGCAGATAGCAATTGCCGATCAGCAAATCCAGATGATTGTTTAGTATGGTGCCTCGTTGATGTACCAGAAGAAAAAGAGACCTTCACCACAGTTGTAGATACCAGTGCAACAGACGAATATAAAAAAATGAATATTGAGACCAAAAGCGTGCTCTCAAAAGGAGGTGAGCCAGAGTGGAGAGAAGTTGTATGCCCAGGAAAGATCACCAAAGAAATGATGATGAAAGTCCAGAATATACTATTTGCTGAAGGCCTGTATCTTGGGTCAATTAATGGAGAACTTAGTGAAGACACGATGAAAGCACTCAGACAATTCCAGTTTAATAATGAGTTACCAACCGGTCAACTTGATTTTGAAACTCTAGATTTCATGGGAGTAAGCTATTGATGATTTATTGAAATAGTATTTCTTCAAAGAAATAACAAAATATCTGAAGGGTTAATCATTATCATTATTGTATAAAAATAAATTAGGTAGCGAAGGACGATGTCCAACGCTAGAAGATATGTCATCCCTTTGGGATTTAGGTGTTTTGTGTTTATCTTCTGTATGGTTTTATTATTGAAATTTA
>JAULCF010231111.1:0-12124 GCA_032361265.1 Devaleraea mollis | reverse complement strand
CCTTCAGCGTCAAAAAGAGAAAATAATTTTGAACATAAAACGTTACAATTCAGAACTTAGATTAATGAGTATACCCTAAATATTAACGTAACAAAAACTACAGAAGGCAATACTTATCAAGACATAAAAGATCATAATAATCAGCGTCCTTCAGTGTCGAAAGAAGAAAAAGATTTTGAACATAAAACGTTACAATTCAGAACTTAGATTAATGAGTATACCCTAAATGTTAACGTGACAAAAGTTGCAGAAGGCAATATTTGTCAAGACATAAAAGATCATAATAATCAGCGTCCTTCAGCGTCGAAAAGAGAAAATAATTTTAAACATAAAACGTTACAATTCAGAACTTAGATTAATGAGTACATACTAAGCGTTAACGTAACAAAAACTACAGAAGGCAATACTTATCAAGACATAAAAGATCATAATAATCAGCGTCCTTCAGCGTCGAAAGAAGAAAATAATTTTGAACATAAAACTAAATGATCAACAACACATATTCAAGAAAGATTATAGTCTCAAAGTTTAGAAGTCTCCTATCCTAGCAAAAAAGCGTTTCAAAAATCAATTAAAAATTAAACTAATTCAAAAGTAGTAGAAAGTCCACCAACCATCAAAGTGAAATCTCCTGCTTCTGAAACCCATTCATTTTCAATTCCAACAAAAGACCAGTCTTTCTTGGAAAGTTGAAAACGAACCATCGTCTGTTCATCAGGCTCCAAAGTAACTTTATGAAACCCTTTTAATCGTTTTACAGATGGAGTGATAGACGCATATTCATCCCTTAAATACAAGAGGACTGTTTCTTTACCAAAATGATCTCCAGTATTTGTTACAGTGACCATAATATCTAAAATATCGTTTTCTGCTAATTGGGTTCTACTGATATTCAAATCTGAATATTCGAAAGTAGTATAAGACAATCCATCACCAAACTCAAACAATGGATCATAACAAATTTTAGACCCTTGCATGGAAGATATTTCAGAATTTTTACGATCATAAGTTACTAGACCGTGTGCATACTTAGGATAAGTAATCGGAAGTTTTCCAGAAGGATTGATATCCCCGAAAATAATATCTGCCAAAGCAATTCCGCCTTCATTACCAGGAAGGAATGCACAAAGAATACTATCAAGTTGTCCTGCAATAGGAGTGATGAGTCTCGGTCGACCTTGTAGTAAAATCAAAGAACAAGGTTTGCCAGTTGCAATCATCTTTTTTGCAAAATCAATCTGAGCTTCCGGAAGATTTAGATCATCAATATTGCCATGAAACTCTGTGTAAGTTTTTTCTCCCAGACAAAGTAAAATATGATCGCAATGTTTACTTGCCTCAATAGCATTGTCCAAGGAAGTCTGTTGATCAAATGCGGTCCCTTCTACATAAGTTACTTGATCTACTCCGATTTTATTTTTTATAGCTTCTAAAAGTGTAGGCTTGTTTTTAATAAATTCATCTGCTTGATCTCCCTGCCAAGTTTCTGTCCATCCTCCGTTAAGGAATTGTATAGCATTAGCAGAAAAACCAGTAACTAGGATTTTTGATTCTTTAGAAAGAGGAAGTTGTTGGGTTTCATTTTTTAAAAGCACAATAGACTCCTGTGCTAATTCTAAGGCAAATTTAGCATGTGACACTGATCCAAATAATTGGTAATCCGCATTTTTAGAAAGTACTGGATTTTCGAAAATCCCTACCTGTTGTTTTAAAGTTAATATTCGTTTAACCGACTGGTCAATTCTATCTTCTGAAATACTACCTTCTTCGACGAGTTCTAATAACAAATCAGAAAAACTAAAATCATCTGGCACCATACTCATATCAATACCTGCTTCAATTGCTATTCTCACTGCTTCTTTATCTGACTTGGCAATTCGATGACGACTATGCAAATATTTAATATCCTCCCAATCTGTTACGACCAGACCTTCAAACCCTAATTCTTCTCGCAGTAAATTTGTCAATATTTTTTTATCTGCATGAACAGGAATACCATTGATTTCTCCAGAGTTGATCATAATAGAAGCAGCTCCTGCTTTGATAGCAGCCTCAAAAGGAGGTAAGAAATATTCTCTTAAAAAGCGTTCAGGGATCCACGCAGGTGTTCGATCTTTTCCATTCAATGGCATTCCATATCCTAAGAAATGTTTTAAACAAGCACCAACTTTATAAGGGTGATCCAATTGCTTACCTTGAAAACCTTCTAACATTGCAAGACCTAATTCTGTAGACAAGTAAACATCTTCACCAAAGGTTTCCCAAAGTCGTGGCCAAAGCGGATGTCGACAGACATCAAGATCAGGAGAAAAATTCCAAGGAATCCCACTCGCTCTAGTTTCATAAGCAGTAATAGCTGCAGCTGCTTTAACTAACCTAGGATTAAAACTGGCTGCCATATTTATTTGCTGTGGAAAGAGGGTCGCATCGACGGTATAGTTCACACCGTGAATGGCATCAATTCCGTATAAGACAGGGATACCGTTTTTAGTTTTATGAATAGCAAGGTCTTGTATTTTTTGTATGAGTTCAATCCACTCATTTCGAGTAAGAGGAATACCGGGAGTATTAAGAATGGAGCCTACACCATATTCGACTATTGCTTTATGAAGACTTGTCTGATCTAAACGGTGCGGAAGTTTTGCATTATACATCTCTCCTTCAAGGATGACATCTAAAGTAAGCTGAGTCATTTGGCCTACTTTTTCTTTGAGACTCATTTGAGAGATTAGGGTGTCAATATTTTTGATAATTCTTTGGTTTTATTTTATTAGAAAGGTAGGCTTTAAGGATAAAAAAGTGAACCTATATGATTGATGTTCAAATAGGTTCACAGGTGATAGATAGAGTATGAAACATAATTCTCTGTAAATGCAAAATAACTATTTAATATTAATAATATATTGGATATACAGGAAAGTATTAAGTTTTGACAGCAAGATATACTCAAACCGAAGAGGTATCTATGAATCAGTATCTGATGGGTTAATTTTCTTTCAAATATCGATGAACATTATAATCAGAAGCTTGTAATGCGGATTCAAGTTTATGTCGATATTGTAAAGGCGTAATTTTTTTATATTTTTTAAAAAGTCGATTAAAATTTGAGATATTATTGAATCCACATTCAAAACAAATTTGGCTGATAGTATCCTGAGTTTCCAATAGTAATTTACAAGCTAATCCAATTCTTAGTTCCACTACAAATTGAGTAAAACTTTTATTAGTACATTTTTTAAAAAAATGACTAAAAGCAGATTCACTCATATTGGCAATTTCGGAAGCTTGAGTAACTTTTATTTTTTGTGTGTAATTACTCATGATAAACTCATAAACATCACTGATCCGTTTACTTCCTAATCCTTCCGATTTTACAGTGAAGGAGGAAGAAGCTAAAAGTTTTTGGTTTGGGTGAGTCGCTAGTTCATTAAGGATCGAAAGAAACTCAACAATCCTATCAAATCCATTCATCTTTTCTAATTTGAGCAAGCGATTAGTGATTCTATCAATAACCTCTTCCCCGAAGTGTATACCTCTACCAGAGCGATGCAGCATTTTTCTTATAGGATAAAAGGCTTCTTTTTGCAAAAGGGAAGATTCAAATAATTCGTTATCAAACTGAACTACAATAGTTTGAGCATTGGTCTTGTCAGTCTCTTCTACATCAGCATTGTCCCACCTATGAGATACAAAAGGACCAATTAGAACTAAATCTTTCTCAGAATACTTAACAACTGAATCACCAACAATCCTGTTTCCTTTAGAATTAAGAGTCAAACAAAGTTCATATTCAGGGTGATTATGGAGAGGGTAACTAAACGTTGGTTCCTCATAATTAGATAGAACAAATACATCTTTCGTATTAAGTGGTGTTATTTCTCGAAATATTTTCAAAATAGATGTTTTGGTTTTGTCTGATAACTTAAAAAGGCCTTTAAAAAGCTAAACATTAAATTATAAAAAAAAGATGATACTTTTAAATCAAATCCTTCTATCTTTTGTTATTAAATTCGATTACTATAGATTATTTTGAGCCTTGCAGGAAATACGACTTTAGATTAGTCATTATTGATTAGCTTATTCTTGCCAATTATAAAATTAAAATACCCCCCTTTAGAAATGAAGTATTCACGATCATTCTTTGTCCTTGCTTTAATTACTTTTTTTGTTTCCTCCTGTGCTAACTATAATTTGAATTATAGCAATGCTCATGAAAATTGGAAAGAAAATAAACCTGTAGAAGCAGATGAAGATATAGAACACACAATGTATCTAATAGGTGATGCAGGTGATTTTGATAAGGGAAAACAATCTCCAGCGCTTCCCCTCTTGAAAAGAAAACTAGATGCATCCTCTGAAAATAGTAGTGTCATTTTCTTAGGAGACAACATTTATCCTTCCGGTTTAGCTCCTAAATCAGATCATTTGGATCGCAAAAAAGCAGAAGATAGATTAGATGCTCAATTGGCAACACTAAAAGACTTTCAAGGGCGACCCATTTTTATTCCGGGGAACCATGATTGGCAACGCTATGGCTTGAAAGGGGTAAGAAGACAAGAAAAATATATTGAGAAAAAATTAAATAAGGGAATCGAAGATGAGGATGAATGGGATAATTATTTTTATCCAGATGATGGATGTAGCGGACCAGAATTGGTAGAGTTGACAGATAATATTGTCGTGGTAATCATTGATAGTCAATGGTACTTAAAAGACTGGGATACAGAACCAGAAATCAATGATGGTTGTGATGTGAAAAGTAGAAAAGTATTTCGGTTTGAGTTAGAAGAAATATTACGAAAGTATCGGCGTAAAAATGTAGTGCTTGCAATGCATCATCCATTATATTCCCATGGTCCTCATGGAGGCTATTATACCATAAAGCAACATATCTTTCCATTGACTGACCTTAATGATGGCGCTTATGTACCGCTACCAATCATTGGCTCGCTTGCTGCATTTCTTAGAGCATCTGTTGGTACAAAAACAGACATCGCTCATCACCAATACAAAGCTTTAAAAGATGATGTTTTATACGCAGCTAAAAAGAATGGTCGATTCATCATTGCTTCTGGTCACGAACATGCACTGCAGTATATAGAGGAAGATAATCAATACCAGGTTGTAAGTGGAAGTGGTTCTAAAACAAGCCCCGTTAAAAATGGTAAAGGCTCGGATTTTGCTTATGGCGGAGAGAATGGATTTGCACAAATGGACTTTTATAAAGACGGTGCAGTCTGGATAAAATATTGGGTTGTGGATAAAGATAACCCTGATGGTAAAGAGGTTTTTCGTAGAAAAATTAAAGATAAAGTAGATGCGACGGAAGACACCGAAATGACTGATTTTCCAGAATATGACGAAAGAAAGGATTCCATAGAAACAGGACTTTTTTCTTACGATGTAAAAAAGAAGGGAGGTTTTCACAAAGTTGTTTTAGGAGAACATTATCGAGATTTATATCGTCAGGATTACAAGATGGAAGTCTTAGATCTTGCTGATTTTCGTGGAGGGATGACTCCTATAAAAAGAGGAGGAGGAAACCAAACCAATTCCCTAAGACTAATAGATCCAAATGGGAAACAATTTGTAATGAGGTCATTAGAAAAGGATGCTTCCAGGGTTTTACCTTATCCATTCAACAAACTTTCTTTTGCTAAACCTATCGTTACGGATAACTTTATGTCTACCCATCCTTTTGCTGCATTTTCAATTACTTCCCTTGCAGAAGCTTCAGGTATCTATCATACCAATCCCAAGTTATTTTATGTACCTAAACAACCAGCATTGGGTATCTATAATGACGAGTTTGGAGGAGGAGCTTATTTGTTGGAGGAAAGACCAGCCAAAGACTGGAGTGAATTAAATAGTTTTGGGAATTCTGAAAAGATCATTTCCTCAGGAGATGTAGTTCATAAACTTTTAAAAAATCACAAGCATAAAGTTGATCAAAACTTTGTAGTCCGTTCCAGGTTATTTGATTTAGTGATCAATGATTTTGATCGACATAATGATCAATGGAGGTGGGCTTCTTTTAAAGATAAAGAAAAGGATATGACCACTTATCGACCGATTCCTCGAGATCGAGATCAACCTTTTGCAAAATATGATGGACTCGTTTCAGGGTTTGTTAGAATGCTTGTTCCATTTTTAAAACAACTTTACGTTTACGGCCCTGAGACTAAAAACATCAAATGGCTAACTTATGGGGCACGTACTTTTGACCGTGCTTTTATGAATGAATTATCTTGGGATGAATGGAAAGCAGAAGTAGAGTATATTCAGGAAAACCTTAGCGATGAAGTGATTGATCAGGCTTTTCAAACTTGGCCTACTTATGCCTATGAAACAACAGGGATAGAAATTGCGGATATTACTAAAAAACGGAGAGATGGCTTGATGGATTTGGCGAGACGCCATTATCTAATCGTTGCAAAAAACGTAGATGTATTTGGTACCGAGAAAAAAGAATTGTTCAAAGTAGAACGATTAAATGATGAAGAGACTAGGGTTAGAATGTTTCAATTAAAAGACAAAGGTCGTGATTCTGTTTTGGTTTATGACCGAATATTTTATACTAATGAAACTAAAGAAATTCGACTCTATGGAGAGAATGATGATGACCGATTTCATTTTACAGGAGAAGTAAAAAAAGGAATTTTAATCAGAGCGGTAGGAGGCTTAGATGAAGATCATTTCTTTGATGATTCTTATGTTAAAAGAGGAGGGAGTAAAACTAAAATTTATGATACACCAAAAGGAAATATTATCCAATTGGGAAGAGAAGGCAGAGATATGACTTCCAATGATCGACAAAAAAACATTTATAACAAAAGTGATTATCATTACGAATATGATTACATGGTACCTTTGCCGTTGATTGGTTTTGACCCCGATAGAGGTTTAGCTTTAGGTGCCAATCTGTTATTTACAAAGTATAAATTTAAGAAAATCCCGTACGCTTCTACGCAAAGAATCCAAGGGTCATTTGCTTTTGCAACACAAGGAGTAGATCTTGCTTATGAAGGAAATTTTGTCGATGCCTTTGGGAAAGCAGATTTGTTTTTAGAAGGGATATTAAGGACTCCTAAATTTGTTGAAAACTATTTTGGTTTAGGAAATAATACCCTAGTTTCTTCAGATAGAATAGACGATCGGGATTACAATAGAGTCCGTACAAGCTTATCCAGAATTAAAGTAGCCGTGAAAAAAACAATTGGCGGCGGCGGCGGATTTTTCTCTGTTGGTCCATACGTTGAGCGAGTCCAAGTGGAAGAGACTATGAGCAGATTTATTACTGCTACTGAAAATGATTTACCAGAGAATATCTTTGACTCTAAGTACTTCACAGGAATGGATTTAAATTTAAATTTTACCAATGTTAATAGTACTGCGAAACCTACCCGAGGAGTTATTTTTCAATTGGGGACCGGTATGAAGTTTAACCTTACCGAAGAGGAAAGATCTTATGTTCCTTTCAAGACGGAACTGACCATTTATGAAAGCCTTACCGAGACAGAATCTGTTTTTATAGCATCTAGGGTAGGAACAGAAATGGCATTAGGAGATTACGATTTTTTCCAAGCTGCTTCTATCGGCGGTAACACTAATCTGAGAGGATATCGAGCACAAAGATTTCAAGGCGATGTATCTTTTTATCATAATACAGAACTTCGAGCTCGCCTCTTTGGCTCCGAAAACTCCCTGTTACCTTTTTCTTTTGGAGTAAGTGCAGGATTTGATTATGGACGAGTATGGTTGGATGGAGAAGACTCAGATAACTGGCATCATTCCTATGGTGGTGGAATTTGGGTAGCACCAATTGATTTTTTAATATTATCAGGACAGCTTTTTAAATCAGAAGAAGATAAAGCACGACCAATAGTAACCGTTGGTTTTTTCTTTTAGTCAACGCTAGTTAACTATTTAAAGATTATAAACAATCTCAGGAGGACTAAACGATACTATCGTTTAGTCCTCTTTTTTATACTTAAAACTGTTTTAAATCTTAATTCCGTCGAATAACTTATGTACTTTTACACTATTTATAACATAGTAAGTAGTTCACGGAAATTGGGTATATGTTAGATTGAGATGAATTTTTCTTTTAGCCGATTTAAAAAACACAGGCATAACCGTAGCTATGGCGAGTATTTTTAAAGAAGTATAAAATAAAAATGTGCTCAAGATAATTTAATATTTAATTCTGTGAACTACTTAAGTGACGGAACAAAACTATTGATAAGTTATTTTGATATTCTGAAAATTCATAAACAATTGACTGCAAGGAAATTGTGTTGAATATTTTGGGATATCTTAAAGAAAATAATTTGTTGGTAATTCCGTCTAATAACTTATTCATTTAAATGCCATTACGTCCAAAGATACAAACTAGAAAACCTCAATTCAGTCCTGCTGGAATTGATATACTTCGCTTGGATGATACCAAAAAGAAACTAGGTTATAATGCTTTTCCTTTTTCCTGTAAACTAAGCTTTGTACCCTTGATTAATCATTGGAAAAAGAAAGTAAGTAATGGAGATGCTGGCGAAGTAATTATAGCAAAAGAAATCACTAAACAACTAGACAAAGGACTTGAGTTTTTAACTCCATTCGACACCTTGGATGAAATTGAGGATAAACGAAATTTCGTTGAATTACTACTCACTGGAATATTTCCCTCGGCTTTAAGAGATCAGGATCTTGCCTTTGCAAGAAAACCATTCGACCCCGCTGGATTTTATTATACGCGTCCTTTTTTAAATCTCTTTTCAAAAGATGGAATTTCCTTTTCAATTAACAATGAAGAAGGGATGCGAAATACAACTATCTTAAGAGCTTGTAGAATGATTCTTAATCGATTTTATGGTCAGCAAATCAGATATGACGAGGAGAAAATCCTATCGATGAAGACGAAGGATAATCCTTATGAAAAACATTATAAGCTAGAGTATAATACTAATTATGTTGAAATAAAAAAACTAAAACCACTTAAGGCTATTTCTCAGAATGAGATCAATAGGTTGATGAATAACATCGAAGATATTGACTTTTGGTTAGAGTATATCCCACCTGCCAATTTTGAATTTCAAGGCTTAGTGAGTGTGACCCTAATAGATGTCACAGAGGGGGAAGCGATGTCAAGATTGAAAAAAGCTTTACTCAATAAAGATGCAGTAGTAAATCCAAATAGTATTCTTGAACTAGAAAAACAATTGAGAAATTATTTTGGAATAAAAGATTTGGTGATGGGCTTGATGGCTGTTGATTATCCTGTTGGTCGTAAATTACCTCATCGATATAAAATTAATCATTCTCTTTTACAAAAAAAGACGAAACGCTTGTTTAGTAAAAAGCATGCGGGATCTATCTATGAACAAGCTTGCCAAAATAGAGAGACTCGGATTGTAGAAGATTTACATAAGTTTAAATCACCAACAGCACTCGAAAAGCAATTGATGAAAAGTGGTTTGAGATCCGTGATTATTGTACCACTTATGAGATCCGATAATTCTGTAATCGGTATCCTAGAGTTAGGTGCTCGCAAGGAGTATGAGTTAAATAATTTTATCAAAAGAAAACTTAGAGAAGTTCGACCTCTTTTCAGAACGGTACTACGTCGAAGTCGCCAAGAGATTGACAATGAAGTGGAAGCGATCATTAGAGATCGATATACCGCACTTCATCCAAGTGTAGAATGGAAGTTTGTAGATGCAGCTTTTAAATTGATCGCAAGGAGAAAAAAGGAAGGAGATAAAGCGATGATCAATTCGATCGTTTTTAAAAATGTATACCCTCTATATGGGCAAGCGGATATTGTTGGATCAACGAATATGCGGAACATTACGATCCATGAAGACTTTATAGATAATTTGCACAGGGTTGAAGAAATCCTTAAGATCATTAGTAAAAGTAATGATTCGCCAATAATTGAAAGCTTAAGGGCTAGGGTTGTCGAAGAATTGGAATACTTAGAAAGTGAAATTATATCAGAATATGAATTCCGTACTTCTGAGTTTATTAAAAAAGAAGTGTATCCTGTTTTTGTACAGTTTAAAGATAGAAAAGGGAAAGCCATTAAGGAACTGGAGGATTATTTTAAGTACTTAGATAGAGATCTGAAAACCATTTATAATAAGCGTAAAGATTACGAGGAGAGTGTACAACTGATTAATAAAACGATAGGAAATTATCTAGACTCAGAGGATAAAAACAACCAGGAACTACTTCCTCATTATTTCGAGCAAAGCAAAACAGATGGGGTAGAATACAATATCTATATTGGTCAGTCTCTTTTAAAAAGTAAAAAATTTGACCTACTTCATCTACAAAATCTAAGGCTCTGGCAATTGATTTCGATGTGTGAAATTACGAGAAAAATTGATGCTCTTCAAAAAGATTTACCGATTCCTTTATTCACGGCACAACTAATTCTTGTTCATAGTACTCCTTTATCCATCAGGTTCCGAATGGATGAAAAGAAATTTGATGTAGATGGTACTTTTGATATTCAGTATCCTATCCTAAAAAAGCGAATAGATAAAGCTTTAATTGAAGGTACTGGAGAACGATTAACTCAAAAGGGTAAGGTTGCTATCGTTTATGCTCAGGAAAAAGATCGGATAGAATACATGAAGTATTTAGACTATCTACTTCAAAAAGAGCTGATTACAGAAGATATTGAGCAGATTTCTCTAGGCAGAATGCAAGGCGTCCAAGGCTTAAAAGCACTAAGAATTACCGTTAAACTATAATATTTCCTTAAAATTTACATTTATTTCACTAATCGGGAACTATTTCTAAAATAAGTAGGTTGTACCTGCGTTTAGCATTCTCTAGAATGCTATGTAACTTTTCACATTATTTCTAGTCAAATTAAAAAAATAAAATAAGCTTATAAGATTCACCTATACTTTTTAGCATTGTAAAACCACTTTTAACAATTTAAAGGAGTATTGTGATGAAAATCAATTTAAGCTTAGTATTTACGTTTTTTTTATGTTTTTCCCTCTTTTCTCAAGACTTGGTTCTCTCACCAATGCCAAGTACGACCAACTGCCAGCCAGGGGTTATCAACAAATCTCCATCTAAAGGTATTTTACTTGAATATGGTATCAGTCCTAGATTACAATTACGTAATCTCAATACTTTTGACGCAGCCAATCCTACTGAAATTGGAGTAAGCAGGCAACTTAAGTTCAAACTAAAAGCACCGATTGTTTTAAAAAAGAATCTTAAAATACTAGCTGGTTGGAATTATGCAAGTGAAGAGTATAACTTGGATTACCTAGGTTCAGAAAGAGGAGGTCTTTTTAGTAATGTTGATGATCTACATCTTAAAAGTTCATCCCTATCTCTTTTTATGATTAAGCCAATTAATCATAAATTTTACTTTGCGGTAAAAGCTCAGGCTTCTTTTAATGGTGACTATGAAGGAATGTTTGATTTCGATCAAAAGTATGCTAATTATGCTTTAGCTACTATTTTGGGTGTAAAAAAACGAGCAAACCTAGAATGGGGAGTAGGACTATTATTTAGACATGGACCGAATAACAACCTTCCTGTTTTACCTTTTGGAATTTACAATCAGACCTTCAATTCTAAATGGGGGATTGAGGCAACGATTCCAACAAGCATTAAAGGACGCTTTAATATCAATAATAAAAACATCCTTTTATTCGGACCAGAGTTCGAAAGTAGAAACTATGCGATCAGAAATCTAGGAGAACAAGTTGATCCATATTTCTTAAGAAGATCTGAACTAAGATTTGCAGTCTCATATCAAAGACACCTTGGAAGTTGGTTTTGGTTGGAACTCTCCTCAGGGTTTACACACAACTTTACAACAAGCTTTGAAGTAAACAAACTGGATGGCCTTGGTATTCCTGCAGATTACAATAGTTCAAGTAGTCCTTTCTTTAAAGTAGGTGTTTTTATCAATCCTACCTCTAAGTGACGGAGCAGAATTAAACTTATTGATAATCCTATTCTTTTTGAACAACTTCAAAATATAAACCTACGGGGTTTTAACCCAAAACCTCTTTTTCAACTTAGGTTTTGTATCTATTTTGAAACAAGACCCCGTAGGTTTTTTAGAGCATCAACATTTCAAATAACACTACCA
>JAULCF010230002.1:0-12126 GCA_032361265.1 Devaleraea mollis | reverse complement strand
CTGAATCAGGCGGGTTGGACAGCGTCGGCTGCTGCTATGCGCCATGAGGACCGCCCGCATCCAGGGCGGCGGTTGCTGCCTCCTGGGTGTCCTCAGTCGCCGCTTCAGTCGTAGCGCCATTGGCGACGGCAGCGTCGAAGACGGCGCTGGCGGAGGCTTCTGCAATGGAGACGCTGTGGCGGGCGGATGAACGGCATGTGGTTACCATAGGTTTTGTAGGTTTTCTGCTGAGGATGACTTTTGTTTGCTTGAAATTTTGGTGCGATGTAGGCGTTTTGAAGGCTGTACCGGATTTTATGGGAGGTTGGTATCTGGCCTTCTTTGTGCTTAAATAGGATGCGAACGACGGTGCCCTCCGCTTCCTCAGAGAGTTAATTTAGCTCCGAACTAGCTCTCTGAGGTAGAGAGCGGCACTTGCATCTATTTTGGCTGGGAGTGATGTGGGATGCTCAGTTTTCTTTGACGCATCGATGCTCTCGGGGCTTCCTTTTCGGTGAATTATCTTGGTCTAAAACCGCCTGGATTCTCGTAATTGATTAATGGCGGAGGGAGATGCCCGCTCTCTGTCATCGCATCAGGAAGTGTGATCGTCCGCGAGATGGTCGGGGCTCGAGGACGATCACAACTTGTCGCTGGTTTTTGAGAGTAAGCCATGTAATGTGCTTTTTCAGGGTCTACGGGCTGCCAGCGTTAACGCTTGAGGTTTGAATAAACTCCTAGCTGTGTCAGAGCTAGGAGACTAGTGGACGCTTTCTGCTCGATATGTCCCCTATTTTTCTTCATGTTTTTGTGCCCATTTCCTATCCTGGCTGCGACCTCCGTTGACCCTTCCACCAGGTGGTGGGATCTCCAAGAGGTATCAGGGGGTAGTGGCCTTGATGGAACCTGATATAGATGAGAAAGGTCTTTTTCCTTACTGCTTCTGTCTTACTGCATCCTATCAGCTGCAGTTTCTCAATTGTATGATGTTAAGCTACGGCGTCCTGAGAGGAAATAGTGCTTCCTTGCTGGCACAATTTCCTCCATCGCCTCGGCCGCTCGATTCCAGCCCTACTCTCTTAGTAGCTCGTATATTGCTGGCCTTCGAGCAGGTTGCTGAGTAGATCAAACTCTTAGAGCTAAAGGTTTGAACTGATTCGCGAGCCTGCCAACCAGTGTCTTGCAGATAAGATCAAAGATTTGGTCTGTACTGTACTGTACTGTAATGAGTGGACCGTGGCTGCATCCAGAGACGCAACTGCGTCCAAAATATCCGACGCACTGGACTCGTCTAATTGTGCGTCATTTCCTCATACTGTTCGGCTACTTCTGACCGCCTTCTCTTAAAATACTCCAAAATTCAATTCAGCGTCGAAATCCCAGCTGTGATCTCCCGAAATAATCATCTGGTGGCTTTGGTGCTAGTTCTGTCTCCCGCTCCGTGGTGAGTCGTAATGTGCACATGCTAAAAGTAGGCATGATTTCCGTATTTTTTAGGCGACCATTACAGCAGTGTACAGTGCGTACAGCAATTGCGTCCGGTTCGCTTGTCTCGCACCAGAACTCGTTCTGCTGCCGTGGTCGATGCTTCGAGTTGCAGTGTCTCTCCCTGCCGGCTCTCGTCGGGACGCCCGCGGAATTTCTCGTAAGATCAGTTGCTTCTTGTGCCGCAGGACGGCCTAATACATATTTGTAGGATATGACCAACCACAAAATTGATCTTCATAGTTTTCTACTAGTTCTCTGTTTCAAAATTTCTTTCCTGCTTCCTGCTTGTTGACTCTCTCACTCTCCAACCATGAACCAACGATCGGGGCCGAATTTTTCTTGTCTTGGTGCGGCATTAACTACAATATTCGCTTGTGAGAGTCTTGGCTTACTCAAGACCGGACTCTACTCTCACTATTGTAGTTCTATGCCGACTTAATCCTGCGCTGTCCGCCAGGAAGTCTCTACGTATAATGCTAGCTGCTCGGATTTCATTATATAGTTTTGATGGACTTTCTGGCTCGGATTGCTTGAGACTAGAGGAGTGTGTAGCTATCCTCGGTGACTTTAGAGTAAAGATAAAAAATAAATTGGCAGCAGCGCTCTTCTGCCGTATCTCTGTCCATATCCAATCGTTCTTTCACTTCTTCTCCTATGCCTCCGCTATCCTTATTACCTCGATTCCGCATATACTTCCTCAGGCTCCATAGCCACTGGTATTGTTTACGGCTCTGCCTGCTTTGAAGTAATTATTTCAACTCCGTACGTTGCCACCTATTTTTTTTCTTAGTTGCTAATCTAAAATAATTTAATTTCGGCGCATCTACCGCTTTGGAGAGGAATTAAAATCTTGGGTGTACTTATAGCTCCTTCTGAGGCGCCGGTTGCCCTCCAGCTGGTTCCTCGGCTTCCTGTATGCATTATCGCAACAGAGATTGCTTGTGAAGGTTTACTTTTAAAGCTTCGCCGCAACTTGTTTCACCCTAGGTTCATACCACTGCCCTCCTGAATCGTCTTCACTTGCCTCTCAGGTAACTGATCTCTATGTCAAGGCTGCCAAACGACTCTAGGCATTGGTGGCCTACTCAAATTCATGAGATACTTCATCTCATCGTAGGTTCTCCCAGAGATGTCCCTATAGCTTAGTATAACTTCAAAACTAGTCTATCTTGTCTTAGTTTCTCCGTATGATATGTCCCTCTGGTATACCTGAACGCTGGGCGTCCGTCTTCTGACTGCCGAAGCCCAAGCATCGCGCCGACATGGCTGCGATGCTTAGCTGTTTCGAGAGACTACCTAGCTTCATCCTCTCATTTTTCTTTTTTTTATAGAGAGTTAGGTGTCAGTCGCTCCTATCTTCCAGAACACATAGAGCCCTCCCACTTCTCGGTGCCTTATGTGAGATTGCTTGCTTGAATTTCAAACGTTTCTCGAACTCACAGACTTGATTTGGTAGTCTCAACCTCCCGTTTTTCTCCTGGGTTCTTGTCTCTACCATCTTGGTCTAGGTTCTTGTAAAGATCTTTTTAGCTCTTTTTCCTTGATTTCTTGCCCTAGTTTCCCCAACTGCAACTACGCTAGGATTTTTTACATCCAACCTGGAGATTCTACCTTGTGCCTGGTAACGACGGGATCGGAAAGCAGCCGCGTTTGGATATTCCAAACTATACAGATGCAAGCTATGATGTCGCTGCGAACGGCCCTCCCCCGTTTGTTCACTCGCCGACTTATGACTGGCACTTCAGCCCGATCATACCTGCAGCCGAGGAGCCCATCATCAGCGACTATAGAGAATGGGAGGACGAGTTTCGCTTTTACTCTGGTCATCATTCTCGCTTCCCTGCTGGGCCGCCGTATCCCCGCGACATGCCCGACTACCTTATGTCGATTCGAGCTCCAGATCACCCGCGACCGGCGATAGAAATAGGCTCTGACAATCGAGTCCGACTCGGTGAGTCACCGCCGACTGCTACCTGTCGCGATGGCCGCATGATCCGCAGCCAACCAGTGGCAACCACCGCTTGAGCGATGCGATCGAGTTCCAAGACTCCAGAGGTGCCGATGGCGGCGGCCCCGGCGGCGCCCGTCAGACGAGTCAAAAGGGCGCTTACGGCAGTTACTACGGCCGGAGAGCGTCGGACCCGAGTGACTCCCCCCCGGGAGGCGGAATGTCTTATAAGGACTTCCAGTATGCTGCAGCATCTTTTAGGAAAATGTACCAGGGCGAGTCGAAACGATGGTTTGTCGACGAAAAAATCGCGTTTGCTGAACTCGAGACGACAGTCGGGCAGTGCGAGAAATACTTTCGCAAGTGAAGTTGCGTGGGCGAACTCGCGTCGCGCGAGCAAATGATCGATATCCTGCTCACTACTGGCGCGATATATTCGCGTACTCTGAACACGTTGAATGCTTAGGCAGAGGGCGGGCGTCCAGAACCCTGCCGACCCAAAAATCGAGCACTATTGGGATTACCTTGCTGAGAAACTCGAGCGTCCGGACAACCTGAACAGCGTGAAACAACTGCTCAAGGTGTCACGTGGGGCTCTATTCGAGCCGCCCATCCGACGATCGCGGACGGCCATGTGATTGCGAAAAGGTTTGTGAAACGATGCCTCTTCCTCGCGGAAAAGTGCACGCGCAACCCAACGCACGCTCTCTGGCAAGCAAGAAAACAATTTGAGAATGGTCTGATCGGCGTAGACTTCGCCGAAGCGTGGGCAAAAGATTGAAATGAATTCGATAAGATCAACAAAGGTGCCATCCAACACCCTAACGCATTAATGCGTAATGCGGCGAATTCGCCGACAGTATCGGGGCAACTGCCGACTTCAATTCGAGTGACCTCCATCGAGCGAAAGTTAAGGCTCAGCGAAGGGCGTCTCTGCCGGTTCGCTTTAGTGAAGCTACTGACGACGACGGCGACGACAGCGATTATGAGGAATCGCTATGGAGCACTGGCCCTAGTCGCTTTGAGCAAGGTCAAATGCTGTCCCTAGCGAAGACGAGTTCGCTTCGACGGCAGAGGCCGAGTACCAGCTCGTCCGGGCCCCGCGGATCTAAAGCAGCCAGATCCCGCCGCGCGGCCGCCACCTGGGCGTTTTCGCACGCGTGATCCGCCAGCGGCACGGCCGCAACCGTACGCTACTCGGCGCATCGCCTCTGAGCTCGACGAAAATCCGTACCATGGGCCTCCCGCTCAGCCTGGGGAAATCATGAACGGCCCCGGCCGATATGGATCCACAATGCTCTGTCTCAAGTGCAGCTCTCGCTACCATCTAATTGCAATCTGCCCGGGTCTACCCGCAGAACAGAGAACGCTTTTTTTCGGAATCCTTTGCCCAGCAAGAGGCAACTTTGTACAATGAGCAAGAGCGCGTTTCCGATGAAGCCGAGATTGATGGCCAGGAAGAGGAAGCCTCATATGAAGATATCGAAGCCGAGGAAGAGGAGAAGGTTGACACGCTACTGGCAACTGTCGACAACCTTCCTACGCTCAGTCACTCTCCTCATATCGAGCATGATGATCGCCTGCTGTCGAAAGCTTCCTATCGCATGGCGGTAAACAGTCTTCCGCAGCCCCTTTTGCCTGTGAGAAGTCGCTCGACGACACTTGCGTCGATCTCGACGCCCCACTTTCCGTTTCCGGAAGCGCTTCGTATTTCCGCGACTGCGATGCCCTCGGCATCTCTCGCGAAGACGCGCTCGGCAACCTAAAGCCGTCGAAGAGAAGCTTCTCGTTTGGAAAGACGGTCTACAAGTCGCTGGGTATGGCACCCGCCTTCTTACCGACGTCAGACGGCAGAATCATCACGTTCTCTTGAGATATCATCGAGAGCGAAAAGATACCATCGCTCCTGGGACTGGCTACTCTAAGAGAAGTGGAAGCGGTCATCGATGTCACCATCAGACCCTGTCTTCAGCAAATGGCTGGTCGGCGGCTCTATTCTCTCGAAATGGCCACATATATCTACACGCGCCTGATTTCGTCGACAAGAATTCGCTGCTGCAGTTTTTTCGCTGGAGCGCTTTGGGACATCCCCAGGGTGCTTAACTCTGTTAAGCTATGTTATTTACTCCAATGGTGAACTCAAGAATACCAGTTATTATACCGCTTGGAATGACGCCCGCTTCTTGCACATCGGCAATCCGAACGAGAATTTCACCAAGGAAGACCTCGAGGCTCTCCAGGAAATCGTGCGCAAGTGCATCACCCGCGAACGCTTTGGATCAGCTTCGCGGCGCTTGCGTGTGGCGTGCACGCAGGAATATATCTTCATCAAACTGGTCGTGATGGATATCGTACATCTCGTTGGACGCGAGTCGACTCTCAACATGGTGTGCTGCGGTACCAAGCTCATGGTGACTTTTTGAGATGGCCAGCCGGTCTTCAGCAGAAGTCTGGCAGGCGTTTTTCTTCGAGTGGGTTCTCCGCTTCCTCGGGCCCCGTCAATTCCTCGTCTTCGACGCAGCCCGCGAATTCATCAGCAAAGAGTTCCGCGACAACTGCGCCGCCGTCGGAATTGAGCTACTCGAGAAGGCCACCGAAGCCCACTGGAGTTTCGGCGTCTGCGAGCGGATGAATGCTGTCCTCCTCTCGACGTTGGAGAAAGTTTAGATTGACCCCGACTTCGCCAAATGGGGAAAAGAGGGCCTCCTGGCCATCTCGACGCACTTTGTGAACGCGACAGTGACAGAGACGAACAAATCCGCGTATCTGCTCGTCTTTGGTCAGCATCCGCGTTTTCTCTCGCAAGCCTCGCCTCAGTTGGAGCAGTTAACCAACTGCGAACGCTTGGTCGTCATGAATGTAGCTAGGTCAGCCGCGGAGACAGCTCACTGCCGCATGAGATACCTCGAGTTCAAGAAGAGACAGCAGCCCACAGATGTGGACGCCTTGTTACCCGGCTCACTTTGCTACGTCGACCGCGAGAAGAGCCAAGTCTCTCTCCGATCTGGAAAAGTCGGTGGCTTCTCAGGCCCGTACATTTACTTGGATTGAAAGGGAATCGTCGCCTTCGTCAAAATAGGCCGTCGTATACACGAAGCTCCAACATCGCATGTGAAACCAGCCCCAGAAGCGGAAGATGTTGACCTGCTTGCGTCGTCCCCGACAGCCATAGAGGACGGGCAATTGCTCGATACAAAAGCTCCGCCTCCGCGCCGCCTAAAGGACGAAATCGACGAAGATTTGCTATTCTCTTACCACGATTTTAGTGATCACAAACCCAAGCTCGGCGGCGAGCTGGAATTTTATCTCCACCCCTCTGCTATAGCTATAGATATAACTCGAGTTATAACTCTCGAATGTACGCGTCGCTTGACGCGACTCTAGCAAAGGCAGGGCCTTTCACCGATCACCGCGCCCCCCACCTCAACTGCAAGAATCTTGAACTTACGCCTACACCAAAACAAAATACAGCCAGAAGTCAATCAGCTACCGATGATATAGCCCCGAGCGACGTATCAATTGCCTTCTGTGAGCTCGGAGACGAGGACAAAGTCCGCCTGTGCGAAAGCGTCGAGGATTACATCGCCCCGCACGGGCACGCTACGGCCGCGCACGACGTCCTCATCACGGAGATTGTTACGCCTCAGCATCCTGCCTTTGATCAGCTCAAGGCGGATGGCGCTATCAGTGAGGAACTCAGCGGTATGGTGGACATGAAAGCTGTCAAAATAGTCTTGTCAGATACCGTCCCCTAAAATGCCAATGCCGTTGGCACGCGAATAGTTCTCGCTATCAAGGAGTATCAGACGGATGAAGAGCGCTGGAAGGCGCGAATCGTCTTCCAGGGTTGCATGGATCGGGAGTCACGCCAAATCATTTCAGAAGCTGGCTGCGTCGCATCGATGTCCGTGCGCATGCTCCTCGTCCTAGGTCTCTCTATGGGTTACTCAATATGGACCAGAGACGTCAAGCAGGCCTATTTGCAAGGCGGGAAGTTGACTAGGGAGATATATGCGAGGCCTCCAAAGCAAATGAGAGAAAGCCTCCGCGGTTACCTTCTCTGGATTCTGTCACCTCTCTACGGGCTCCGGGAGGCCGGCTCGTACTGGGGCTCGTTCTACTTGACTCTTTTTACTATCAATCTAGCTATGACGTCCACGCTAATCGACCGCTACGTTCTCTTTCGGCATCGAGCAAGACGGAGGAGTATCGCTATGGTCGCTGAGCACAATGCTCAGATCGAGGCCGCGGCTCCGTCCGCCAAGCGCACCATAAAGTTGCGCCTGGAGAGACACTCCGACTCAATGCCGGACGTCCTGGCCGCCATCCTCGTCGACGAAACGTTCTCTGGCACCGACGAGTTCCGCCGCAATGAAGAGAAGATGCACGAGGCCATAAAGATGGGCGCAGGCTCAGATCTCGGACAAGGAGTCCTCAAGTTTGGAGGCCCGGAAGTCGAAATGATAGATGACCACGTCCTGTGCCACCAGAGGCAATATCTCGAACAGAAAGTCTCCACCTCTCGTCTCCCGGCTGGCACCGAAATGAGCAAAACCCTTGTCAAGAAGGCTGCGGGCAGAATAGGCTGGGTCGCCACCATGACTTGCCCGCATTCCTCGTTCCTTGTATCGCAGTTGAACCATCTGACGTGCTTCGACGATCAAGCCTTCAAGCTGGTCAACAAGACCGTCGACCGCGCCCTGAAGTACGCCGCAGTCGGAATACGGATCAACCGCATGTACCTCTCTACGCTGTACATAGCTTCGTACTCGGACTCGTCTCTCGCTAACAATGTCGATCTCTCATCGCAGATCTCGGGTCTCATAGTCTTCCGCGACCTGTCCGGAAATACGGCAGTCACGCAATACTTATCCAGAAAGTGCCAGAGAGTTACGCCGAGCACTCTGGCTGGCGAAGCGATCGCCCTAACTACATTTTTAGATCCAGCGTTCATGTTGCGCAACGCAGTCTCGGAAATTCTGGGTCGGCGCGTCCCCTTGTTTGCCTTTACTGACAGCTATTCTCTCTTTCAGGTCATCGCAAAAAGCAACCTGTCCGAGAGAAGCGCCTGCTCATCGACGCGACCATACTCAATGATGCCTACTCCTCCGGGTCGCTGGACAACCTGGGCTTCATCCGAACACGCTTCAACCCTTCCGACCCTCTGTCGAAGAACATCTCTGACGAGTCGCTCTTGCTTGGGCTCCTCCACGATGGCAGACTGGATCCCGATGTAGCCGAGTTCATTATCGAGGACGCATCTCTGTCTGGCAACGTCAACGCCCCTGCCGGCGGGAAGGAGGTAGACCTTTCCTTGCTGCTTGAGGACTGATTCGCTGCTGTTTGTGCAGCAATGATATTTATTGTAGTAGTTAGAATTTGTTATCTCGGAAACGCAGAATGCTGCTGTTGCTAAATCTGAAATTGGACTTCTCGGAAGGGAGTCACTCTGAGTGGTACTCGCCTTCGAACAAGAAGTATGTGTTAGTATAGCGCTTCTTTGTTTTACGCCTCCAAAAGCGGCTGCTTGTGTTGGGGAAGGGCGCATCATCTCTCGACGTAGACGGCGATACGTAGCCGGATTTCTCCGCGGCCTTGGCACTCCTAGAGGCCTTGGCATCGTCGAGCTCGCGAAGAAAAATATCGTACTCCGGTCCGTCGAGGTCGATAACATGCGCTTCTGGTTTGGCAGTCTCCTTCATCCCAGCGGCAGCTCCCGCCCTGGGCGCCGACGCCCGGCGCAGCCGCCGAAGGAATAGAGCCCTGCCCTCTGACTGTCCAGTTTTTCACGCAGGATCTTGCGCGCACCTTGTGCTTGTCGTCATGATTCTTAGTATATTTATGCACTGGCATCCTCTCCTCGCGTTTTTACGGCGCGCTTTCCCCCCACCGTCATTTTCGGCGCCCTGATACACGTCTGTCATCAGCCCGCGACTCTCGTCTTCGGCTCTTGTATCTTGGGCGAGGAGTCAGCGCAATCTTGGGCAAGATGTTTGACCCAGGGGGGAAACCCGCTTTCAGCTACATCATATTTGAGTCAAGAGCAACCGAAAAGACAATTGCAGAAGCTAACGTGGACATTTATGGAGCTCGAAAACTATCTCAGCGATTACCTGTCAGACAGCGCAAATTCAAATCGAAGCCGACCTACTGTCTGCGCCTCCTCCCCCTCTCTCTCCAGCGGCAACCTCTACAGCAGCTGAATGATGTTGGCGTGGCCGCATGCGTGCACCTTCCACCAAACCTCTCGCCGTGGTTCCTCTAATTCAAGGCAAACAGCGCCGCGCGGGAACTGTCTTCCAATCCACGACTGCGTCGCATTCGCCTACAGCTCGCGGTGCACATTTCTCTCCTCTGTCGTCGTTGCCCGGCCGACCATCATGTCGTCGCGCATCTGCGCGTAGCGAGCGATGAGGTGAAACCTCGCTGTGACTAAGTGCGCAGCCGCGTCTGGCGCGAAGCCCAAGAAATGCGCGAAGAAGTACGGGTTGTGTTCATCCCTGCACATCTTCTCCTCCGCGTCGAATGCATAGTCGAACGGCGGCAGATGGTGGGGCGCCTTCTGGCGTGACTCGCAGACGGTGACAAAGTATCCTTCCCTCGAGTGTTTGCCCTCGATCAGGGTCAGGGGAGTTGCGCGGTGGTCCGTGAACGTGAAGACAAAGACCGTCTGCTTGCTGTCGCCGGCGATCGGAATCCTTCCGGGGTCTCAGCGTACGCCGGTGTGCTCGGATATTAGATGCAGGTGCCCCCCGATGCAGCGCCGCTATTGTCGTAGTCATACAGAAGCACGTACCTATGACGGTTCGGCCCTACCATGGTGTTTGTCTCTAAGACTTGCTCTGTCCTCAATGTGCTTCGTCGGTTCCCAAAGTGAGATGCCTTTGGTCGGGCCGGCCAATTCTTCTGTCTGATTCTGTGGCCATCGCGGGCACTCAAAAATGAATCGCCTGCCGGCGAAAACAAAAAGGATCCAGTGTCAGAATTGGCCTCCCTAACCCGATTGGCAAATAGCACCTTTTTGTGCTTAAGTACCTGTTTGAGGCATTCTCAATTGGGGTACTGTTTTGGCGTACTGTTTGTATGACGTGGGGGCACGTGGCCCCATGTATTTTATCATAGGAACACGTAAGAGATCGGCGCGCAATCCGCGCCGGTGACCCTAGGTGACGATCTTAACGCTCATCTTTTTTTCTACTTCTAAAAACTAGTGATTCAGCATAATATAACGTACCAATATACTTTACGAGGCAACACACCGCTTTTAAGCGGATCCCGCTCCGCGCCGAGAAAGACGGCGAAGGGAAGACCCCCTAAAAGGGTACTAAGACCACGTGTGGCATTCCGTGGCATCTCTCTGCGCGCGCCCGTAAGGGTCACTGTGAGACACTCCTTCCCCTAAGGCTTAGGACCCTTTTGGGATTCGGAGTGGCTTACCGAGTTATTCCGTCAATTTTATTGAATTAACTAAGAATTTATCCGATTTTAACTCTGAGGCGCCACGCATGCTGCCTTTTGTTAGGCGATTTTTCTGCCACTGTAAACAGGTGACCGCTAGCCAATTTGGTTAAGACGTAACTGCGAGCAAAGCTCTTGGCCCGTGACGAACCGTTAACGTGTACATCAGTGCCTCCAGATAGAAATGATTAGCGGAGCGCTAGTCCGAAGGAAGCGATATCTAAATACGGTGTGTGTTCATCACGTCATCTTAGTCTCTGCTGTTGAGGTTATGTCCTTATTTCGCTATATTATAATGTCACTCCAATGTACCGGCGTGTATGGTTTTTACATTGCCTCAGAGCTATGAACTCCCTAGCCTTAACCACCATTTATTTGGTGGGACCCTTGGTGTTTTTGCGAGGGATAAAGTTCGCAAGAAATGAGGCTGTAGTTGCACCCTGTATCTAACCCTTCCCATGTGTTGAATGGAAAGACAATCCGAAAGATAGCTTCATATGCCTGTACGGAGTCAGATGGGTCGTCGGGCTCCGAGTATCCTGCGGAGTATTTGACGTAAGTGTGGGCCCAGGTTTTTGAGCCACACGCTTTTTCCTTAAGGGTAAACCCAGTTGATTAGGCTGTGCCAGTTTTGTCCTTGATTAGTTTCTAGACTTTATCAAGAGCCACTAGAGTCACGGAATCCTCTTTTTGGTGCATCTTCGAAACTCTATCAGTCGGACTAGTACATCCGCATAAAGAACATTGATCTCTTCCCATGTGTCCTCGCCTGGGAAACCAACCTAAAAAATTAACACCTCAAAGGTCCGTCGCGACTTTTTTCGTACCTGTTTGATCTCCCCAATCATTTAAGTGACGCTAGATGGTATATTAAATGTTCTTTTAACTCTTCAGCCAAGTTCGACGCCGAGTTGTAGAATCGCAGACGGGAGACGTGTATGACTCTCACTTTGTTGTTTATTACGCTCTGGACTTTTGCAACAAGGGGGGTCGTGAAACCCATTATCCTTTATGGCTCCATCCACATCACACGCAATGTTTTTTGCTTCTATGGCTGGGGATATCCCAAGAGCACAAATCACTGGTATCAAATTTGACCGCGGGTACTCTCGTGTCCGTGTTATGTCGTTCGACTGCTTTCGCTCGCTTCAATTTGGCAGTTGCTGACAGAGGGCCGTTCAGGAGAATAGCAAATTAAATTGGCTATCTAAGCCTTATTTTTGGGCTGGTGAGCAGGGTGACGGATAGCCCAT